>CAKNXH010061369.1:27415-38051 GCA_932178445.1 Andricus quercusramuli
TTTTATTATATTTATTTTTCATTGAGCTAATTTTAAAAAAATTTTAAATCTTCAACGTGTAATAAGCAAAACTGATTGTTCTGAATAAGAGATAGAAGAGGTGCTGAAACAAGAAGCATATATCTGTAAATGAAAAAAGCCATATGACCTCATCTCAAGTGTTGTTGTGTGGCATAAAGAAGCGTTATAATCGATACACCTAGAAACACGTAAAATTCGTATTCTCAAAATTGCACAGTATTGCATCATATGTTGCAACATTGTTCTAGAAAGTTCTACAGTATAGCCGATATACCTAGAAACACGTAAAATTCGTTTTCTTGACATTGCGCAATATTGCATTATATGGTGCAACAATGTTCCATATGTGGAAACACGTAAAATTCGATTCTCGACATTGCATCATGTAATGCACCAATGTTCTAGAACGTTCTACACTGTAATCGACACGTTCGTGATTTAATTTTTGCGACGCAAAATGTGATGCGTCAGTACAATACCCTTGAAGCTGCTGACGAAAGAAATTATTTCCAGAAATTGCGTAGTATATTTTGACGATACCATCAAGAATATTCTAGAATTTTTCGTCTGTAAGGAAGCAATAAATCATCCTTTTTTCTCGTTATAACCTTGCACGTATTGCCAGAACGTTCTACATTATAATCAACACGTTTGGATACCATAACCTTGAAAGTTGTTGACGACAAAAATTCTTTCCAGAAAGCAATAAATTATCCTTGTTTTTCTCGTAATAACCTTGAACGTGTCTTGACATGAATTCGGCTCGTACAATTGCGCAATATTCTGTGACGTCATCATGAGCTTCGAGAAGGTTCTAGAAGCTTAGCACGGACATGAACCACTACAGGTTGGAAGCTTCTCGGCCAGAACGTTCAACATTACAATCGACACGTTCGGAATATATATTTTTGCAACGCAAAATCTAATGTATCAGTACAATAACCTTGGATGTTGTTGACAAAAGAAATTCTTTCCAGAAAGCAATAAATCAGCCTTGTTTTTTTCTCGTAATAACCTTGAACGTGTCTTGACATGAATTCAGCTCGTACAATTGTGTGATATTCTGTAACGTCATCATAAGCTTCGAGAATGCTCGAGAAGCTTAGCACGGTGAATCTGGTAATACACTGGAAATTTGTTTGCAGCTCGCGCCTCATATAGCTGAGGATTATCATTATTATGAAGGTTAATACCTAAGCAGAAAACATTTTTGCGATGTAACTTCAAGGGCAAATGAAAAAAATGTAACCTTGAAGCTATTTTACGTAAAATTCAAAATGCGTTTTATATTCATGAATTCCGTTCGTACAATTCTCAAAAACTGGTGTAACTACCGGATGAAACCTGATCCGTGAGAATAAATCAAATTCCTACGGGTGAAAACAGGATGTCACATCAAATTTCACATACAGACACACTTGCATATTTGCGCCTTAAATATGACTGTTTTATCTATAAGGAAGCAATAGATCATTCTTGAACCTGTTTACATCAATTCGGCTCTGACAATTGCGAAATATTCTGTGACGTCATCATGAATTTCGAGAATGTTCGAGAATGTTCGAGAAGCTCCAGGATCCGTCGAGAATGTTCTAGAAGCTAAGCAGCACGGTGTCCATGCCAGCCTCACACGGATACACACGGACACACACACACACCGATACTCACTAATACTAATTTGTCCAGAACTCCCCCTGTATATCTACTATTTTGGTTGAGGATTAAACTATTTTGTTAAAAATTTGTCTGTACTGGTTCAATTTAACTGATGCAGAATTACTTTTTTTTTGAAAATTTGTTTCTTGAACTGAAAATTAGCCGATTCCATTTTTTGTTGCAAAGCTATTTTTTTATTTAAAATTAAACTATTTAGTTGTAAAATCATCTTTCTTGATTGAAAATTAACTTTTATATTGAAATTTCTTATTTTCCGGTTTAAAATTCAACTGTTTTCTCAAAAATTCGACTTTTTAGCTTGAAAACTTAATATTTTTTTATAAATCCCTCACTTTTCAGTGAATTCAACTGGTAGATAATTCGTTTTTTTTTACTGAAAACTATTTCTTATTTAACTGTAAATTCGAGTGTTCCATTTTTGGTTTTAAACTTATCCTTTTTAGTTTCAAATTCAACAATTTGGTTGAAAAGTCATGTATTTTATTGAAAATTCTGCTTTGGTAGAAAATTAATCTTCTTGGTAGAAAATAATTCTTCTTGATTGAAAATTCATATTTCTAGTTAAAAAATTCAGCTATTTGGTAAAAAGTTCCACTATTTTCTTGAAAGTTTAATTATTTTGTTGATAATTCAACCATTTTGTTAAATTCATATTTTTTGGTCGAAAATTCATCTGATTTCTTGAAAATTCGTCCTTTTGCCTTAAAAATTCCTTTTATTTTTATGGCAGAAAATTCGTCTTTTTTAAATAAAAATTCATCTTTGTTGTCTGAAAATGAAATTATTTTTCAAAAATTCTATACCATTCTAAAAAATTCGTTTTTTTGGCTTGAAAATGCAACAATCTCGTAGAAAATTAAACTGTTTGGTTGAATATTAATCTAATTTTGGTATGAAATTAAACCTGTTGGTTAAATTATTCTCTTATGTTGAAAATTCATCGGTTTTGTTGATGATTCAACTATTTTGTTAAAGTCATCTTTTTTGGTCAAAAATTTAACTTGTCGACAATTCAACTACTCAGGTCAAAAATTCAACACAATTTAAAAAAGTCATATTTTTGGCTACTTAATTTTTGTTGTGTCCCATAATATGTGGACGTTCCCAAATGGACTTTGAGAAATGATTTTTAAAACATCCTTAAGGAATTTTGTGCCAAAAATGGAGAAAGTTTGAGTTTGAATGCAAGTGAGAATAATACCATAACTCAGAAATGATTCAAACTTCCTAATAAAACTTCGAGACACTTCAATTTGCATCATCCACTTCAGCTGGGTAGAGATCTGTTCAGTTGGCACCAGTTTCGTTTCGAAATCGTAACTATAACAACATCCCTGGATTGAATTTCCTATCACAGTCGAGTTCTGTCTCAAGACCTGATATCTTCAAACTGCTCGAATCTCAACAACTCTGACATCAGGCATCATAATACCAGCTCATTCCCTCCAAGAGCCTGCGGCAGGCTACACACAAATTGAAAAGTCTTTTCACTTTTTTCCTTTCTGCCTCTAAAAAAAATTGGACTACCAAATCGAGACAGTCTGAAATAAACACGGAAAAAAGTTGACTGTCTTGAATATTTTTTTGTTTCAATGATGAAAACCGATTCTATGTGAAGGCATCATGGAACTAAACAAATATCATTCACAACGAATGTTGAAGACTAAAATTCTGAAGACAGTGTCTACTAATTTTGGCTCACCAAATTCCCGGTTATTCTTGGAATCTTTTAAAAGACTAAAAGCTTTGAAACTCTATTAAATCTTTACCCCTAAAATCAGTTGAGAAATAGTAGAATTAGTGTTATTTTTTCAAAATAGTCGCAAAGCAGTTGCATCGTTCAAAAAAGCGTGAAAAAGAGTCAATAGTCTGATGAGTTCGAGGCGTGGATTTTTCTGGAAAGTGCCTATTTCCCCTATAATTTTGTCATTCAAGTTTGAATGCCTAGAACGAGACTGTGGACTGCCTCCCTTCAAATCAAATTCTTTCATTTCTCTTTTGTCTTTCCCGTCTTCTACCTGGTAATTTTGCACTCTGATCCGCATCTTCCTTGCAGACGCCTCTTTTCTGGAATGGCGCAAGGTAGTACTTAGCCATTTCTTGGAGTGGGCTCTGCCAACTCTTTCATCTATGAACCAAGAATAAGAAGCTGAAGAGCCTCCAAGGCTTCGCCTCACCGGCACCAAAGCCAGGTTTTGTAATTCGTTCACTCTTCTTGCTTCTTCGTCAAGTTCAAACTTCATCTTCCTCTATTTTGTCATCTTTCCTTTTTCAGGGCTTTGTAGCCTCATGCGGCTGAGCAGCTTAGTCATAGCTCCTAATCCACAAGTTCTAACTCACAATTCCTACCCCAGAACTCCTAACCGCAAACTCCTAACCAATAACCCACAACTCATAATCCACAACTCATGAATCCTGATTCACAACTTATACAACCTCATCCACAACTCATTAATCCTAATCCAGAACTCCTAACCCAAAACATCTAAGTCACAACTTCTGAGTCACAACTCCTAACTCACAACTCCTAACTCACAACTCCTAACTGAAACTCCTAATTCCTGACTAAGTCTCCTAACCCATCACTCGTCACTCCTGAACCACAACTCCTAACCTAAAACAGCGAAGTCGCAATTACTAACCCACAACTCACAAATCCTAATCCACGACTCATAAATCCTAAGCCACAACTCATAAATCCTGACCCACAACTCATAAAACCTAATCCAGAACTCCTAACCCAAAAAAGCCAAGTCACAACTCCTAACTGAAACTCCTAATTCCTACCTCAGAACTCCTAACCCAAAACTCGTCACTCATAATCCACAACTCCTAATCTAAAACAGCCAAGTCGCAACTACTAATCCACAACTCATAAATCCTAATCCACAACTAATAAATCCTAATTCACAACTCATAAATTCTAATCCACAACTCATAAATCGTAACCAACAACTCCTAACCTAAAACAGCCAAGTCGCAACTACTAACCCACAACTTATAAATCCTAATCCACAACTCATAAATCCTAATTCACAACTCATAAATTCTAATCCCCAACTCATAAATCGTAACCCACAACTCCTAACCCAAAACAGCTAAGTCACAACTCCTAATTCACAATTCCTAACTGAAACTCGTAATTCCTAACTTACAAATCCTAACCCACAACTCCTGAGTCACAACTCCTAACTCGCAACTTCTAACTGAAACTCCTAATTCCTGACTCAGAACTCCTAACACCTGACTCAGAAGTCCTAACACCTCACTCGTCACTCCTGAACCACAACTTTTAACCTAAAACAGCTAAGTCGCAATTACTAACCCACAAATCCTAATCCACAACGCATAAATCCTAAGCCGCAACTCATAAATCCTGAGCCACAACTCATAAAACCTAATCCAGAACTCCTAACCCAAAACAGCCAAGTCACAACTCCTAACTGAAACTCCTAATTCCTAACTCAGAAATCCTAACCCAAAACTCGTCACTCCTAATCCACCACTCCTAACCTAAAACAGCCAAATCGCAACTACTAACCCACAACTAATAAATCCAAATTCACAACTCATAAATTCTAATCCACAACTCATAAATCGTAACCCGCAACTCCTAACCTAAAACAGCTAAGTCACAACTTCTAAGTCACAACTCCTAATTCATAATTTCTAACTGAAACTCGTAATTCCTAACTTACAAATCCTAACCCACAATTCCTGATCTAAAACAGCTGAGTCGCAACTACTAACCCACGAATCGTAATCTAAAAATCATAAATCCTAACCCACAACTCATAAATCCTAATTCACAACTCATAAATCCTAACTTACAACTCCTACCATTCGTTTTTTAAAATTGAAAACAAATTTTTTGAATGAAAATTCAATTGATTGTTCGAAAATTAACATTCTTGTTCAAAATTCAGGTACTAAATGCAATTACTTTTTGTTGATAATTTATTTATTTTTTGGGGGGAAAATCAACTACTTGGTTTAGAGTTAAAATATTTTGTAAAACATTCTTTTTTTTTTGGTTCAAGATTCATAATTTTAGATGTTAATCGCAACCAACCCATATGAATATATTTCAATTTTGTTTAGCGAATGAATTTTTTAATTGAGATTAATGTAAGTACCACATTTAATCGAATTTGAAACGCTTTAAATTCTCGAAATTTCAAGTCAAAATGTATTGCATTTTCAATAAAAAAAAGAAGAAAAAAAAAAGATGACTACTAACCCACAACTCATAAATCCTAACTCACAACTCCTAACCCAAAACACCTAAGTGACAACTCCTTACTCACAACTCCTAACTGAAACTCCTAATTCCTAACTAAAAACTCCTAACTCATAACTCCTAACTGAAACTCTTTATTCCTAACGCAGAACTACTAACCCACAACTCATAAATCCTGATCTACAACTCATAAATCCTAATACACAGCTCATAAATCCTAACTCAAAACTCATAAATCCTAACCCAAAAATCATAAATCCTAACTAACAACTCCTAACCCAAAACACCTAAGTCACAACTTCTAACTGAAACTCCTAATTCCTAACTCAGAACTCCTAACCCACAACTCGTCACTCTTAACCTAGAACAGCTAAGTCGCAACTACTAACCCACAACTCATAAAGCACAACTCATAAATCCTAATTCACAACTCATGAATCCTAATCCACAACTAATAAATTCTAATCCACAACTCATAAATCCTAATACACAAGACATAAATCCTAACCCACAACTTATAAATCCTATCTTACAACTCCTAACCCAAAACATCTAAGTTACAACTCCTGAGTTGCAACTCCTAACCCAAAACATCTAAGTTACAACTCCTAAGTTGCAACTCCTAACTCACAACTCCTAACTGAATTTCCTAATTCCCAATTCAGAACTCCTAACCCAAAATTCCTCACTCCTAACCCACAGCTCCTAATCCACAATTCCTAACCTAAAACAGCTAAGACGCTACTCCTAATCCACGAATTCTAACTCACAACTCCTAAACCAAAACACCTAAGTCACAACTCACAACTCCTAACCCACAACAACTAACTCACAAGAGGAGAGTGAATTGCGGAAATAGGAGAAGTGAGAAGTAATGATTGGTGGGGAAGTAAGAAAAATAAGGAAAAATGAAAAGAGGGAAAGCAGGGGACGTGAGGGGAAATGAGTATGGGGGAAGTACGTGAAGTGGTGGGAAATATGGGAAAGGTAATTAGGGGAAGTAAAGGGAGCAAACATAGGGGAAATGAGGGGGGTAGAGGAAGTGAGGAGAAATGTAGGGGGAAATGAGGAGAGGGGGAAATAGAACAAGGAGTTTGGGAAGGAAGGGAAAACGATAGTTGAAGTGTGGGGAGGAGAAGTAGGGGAGGGAAAGTTCAGAAAGTTCAGATTCGATTTTTTTTTCAATCTCCCTAATTTACATGTATTGATCTGGCGTTCATGCTGGTTTACAAAACTTTTGGATGTGTACTCTTGCTAATGTTATTCATTTGAAAATAACTAAAAGGTTACGAAATTGAATTTCGTGAAAACGTTGTTATGAAAAGAGTTTAAATTCCAGCTATTAACTAATTTTGTGGTCAGGTAAACACGACATGGACATGACAGTTTGATAAGTTACATAATCGATGCCCAACGCTTCGGAAAATCGTTTTTGCTCGTCAGTCTGAAGGGAGGAATTTACTGTTTATTTACTTCTTTGTTAGAAGTTCATATTTTTAAGGGTTGAAAATTCAACTTTTTGCAGGAAATTAACTTTTTTGTGGAAATTCATATTTTTTGGTTAAAAATTCAGGTTTTAAAAAAAAAATTAACTTTTTTTGGTTAAAAATTCAGGTTTAAAAAAAAAATTAACTTTTTTTGTTCAACATTAATTTTCTGCTGACAGACGATTTTTCAACCAAAAATAGAATATTTTAATTTTTAGGGTAAGCAAATAGAATTTCAGTATAAAAAAAAAATTTCAACTAAAGTGACGAAATTTCACTCAAAAAAGATGAGTTTCCAAGGAAAACTGCACTAGTTGATATTTCCAACAAAAAGGCTTTTTTTCAACCAAACAGTTTATTCGTTAAGCAAAGAGCTGAATTTCCGAATAAAGAAAAGAGAGAATTTGCTACAAAACAATTGAATTTTTAACCCTAAAATATACATTTTTTTTCGAAAAAGATTATTTTTCAACCAAATACTTGAATTTTCAACCAAATACTTGAATTTTAAAACAAAATACTTGAATTTTTAATCCAAAAAGACAAATTTTCAACAAAATAGTCGTATTTTTACACCAACAAAGTTGAGTTTATACAAAAAATTGGATTTTTAATCTGAAAATATGATTTTCCACAAAAAAGTTAATTTTGATAGAAAGTTGAATTTTTAAACTGAAAATATGAACTTCCAACGAAAAAGTTAATTTCAAACCAAGTGTTTAACTTTTTTTACAAAAAGCAGTTTGATTTTCAACTTGAAAAGACGAATTTTTTACCAAAAAAGTTGAATTTTCAAAGAAAATAGATGAATTTTGTTTAAATTATTAAACTTTTAACAAGAAACAGAAATGTAGAATTTCCAATCCGAAAATATAAATTTTCAAGAAGAATTTAGTTGTCAAACAAGAAAGACGACTTTTCTACCAAAAAAGACGAATTCTCAACCTGAAAATTTGAATTTTGACCAAAAAAGGTTATTTTTCAACCAAACTGTTCCATTTTCACCCAAAGTAGTAGAATGTTCAACAAAATAGTTATTTTTTAACTAAATATTAATTTTCAACCAAAAAAGATGAAATCTTTACAAAAAATCTGTAGACTTTTAAACCTGAAAATATCAATTTTCAACAACAAAAAAAAGTTAATTTCCAACCAAGAAACATGATATTTCTACAAAAAAGATGAACTTTGTGTGAAAACAAAGGTTTAACAAAAGAGCTGAATTATCGATCAAAAAAGATAATTTTTTCACAAAATAGTTCAATTTTAACAAAATAATCAAATTTGGAAAAAATAGTGGAATTTTAAATCAAATGGTCAAATTTTAAAACAAAAAAGATTGAAATTCAACCAAAAACAGTTGTATTTTTAACTAAATATTTAAATTTTCAAGCCAAAAAGGATGCACTTTTTAGAAGACTGTTGGATTAAAAAAAAAGTTTATTTGCAATCAAGAAAGATGAATTTTTAACAAAAAGTTTAATTTTCAATCAAAAAGAATGAACTTTTAATAAAAATAGTTGGATTTTCTTATCAGATTCTATTAATTCAGATCACATTTAAGCGAAAAAACGAGAAAAAATGTAAAGTTTATTGAAAACAGGAGGAAAAAGATGCATTTTTTAAAAAAGGGGAAAAAGGGGAATAGGGGAAAGAGTGTGAAGTCTGTTGTACATGCTGCCTTTTTCCGTAAAAATAAATTTCAGAACGTGTAGTTGATGCCTTTTAATCTAATGATGCAATGATTAACTTAAACAATATAATAATTTAAACAAATGACTTGAAAAAATCGATAGATCCTTCCTCAACTATTGCAGTGAAATGAAGAACTTATTTTTCGATTTTTTGCATTTACTGCCTTTTCCCGTAGAACGGACCTCGGTGGCGTGATAGGTTAACGCTCCTTTCATGGATAGTGGCGTTTCCGGTTCAAATCCGGGCTAAGTTAGATTTTTTTTCATAAATTATTTGTCCGAAGACCTTTTAACATCAAAATTTGTATTAATTGAAATTTTGAAAACCCAGAAGTTAACAACGTTAAATAGTTATAACATCCTCAAATTATTAATTGGATTAAATCCACATTGATTAAAAATAGTGAACTTGTCGCATTGGAGAAATACGTATAGTATTCCCATATAAAAATGTATCTATGAAGAACAATAAAAGATCTGCTAAGGCCTCGGTGGCCTAATTGGTTAACGCTCCTTTCATGGATAGTGGCGTTTCCGGTTCAAATCCGGGCTAAGGCAGATTTTTTCTTTATAAATTATTTGTCCGAAGACCTTTTAACATCAAAATTTGTATTAATTGAAAATTTTTAAACCCAGAAGTTAACAACGTTAAATAGTAATAAACTTCCTCCAATTGTTAATTAGATTAAATCCACCTTGATAAAATAGCGAAATTGTCGCAGTCGAGCAATACGTATAGTATTCCCGTGTAAAAAGGTATCTATGAAGAACAAGAAAAGATCTGCTAAGGCCTCGGTGGCCTAATTGGTTAACGCTCTACTCATAGATAGTGGCGTCCCTGGTTCAAATCCGGGCTAAGGCAGATTTTTTTTTTCATAAATTATTTGTCCGAATTAATCCTTATAACATCAAAATTTTTATTAATTGAAATTTTGAAACCCCGGAAGTTAACAACGTTATATAGTAATAACATCCTCCAATTATTAATTAGATTAAATCCACGTTGATCAAAAATAGTGAGCTTGTCGCAATGGATAAATACGTATGGTATTCTCATGTAAAAAGGTATCTATTAGCAACCAATAGTAACCAATTAGGCCACCGAGGCTAAGGCCTCGGTGGCCTAATTGGTTAACGCTCTACTCATGAATAGTGGCGTCCCTAATTCAAATCCGGGCTAATGCAGTTTTTTTCTTTATAAATTATTTGTCTGAAGTAATCCTTTTAACATCAAAATTTGTATTAATTGAAATTTTGAAACCCCGGAAGTTAACAACGTTATATAGTAATAACATCCTCCAATTATTAATTAGATTAAATCCACGTTGATCAAAAATAGTGAACTTGTCGCAATGGATAAATACGTATGGTATTCCCATGTAAAAATGTATCTATGAAGAACAAGAAAAGATCTGCTAAGGCCTCGGTGGCCTAAATGGTTAACGCTCTACTCATGGATAGTGGCGTCCCTGGTTCAAATCCGGGCTAAGGCAGATTTTTTTCTTTATAAATTATTT
>CAKNXH010061369.1:38061-48245 GCA_932178445.1 Andricus quercusramuli
TGGTTCAAATCCGGGCTAAGGCAGATTTTTTTCTTTATAAATTATTTGTCTGAAGTAATCGTTCTAACAACAAAACTTGTATTAATCAAAAAAAGTAGTAATTCTGCGAAAATGGTTGAACCTTTGATCAAAATTGCAGTCTGCTGATGAAGTTTACAATGCCAGCGATCCTGGGAAGACCACTAGAGACGAATTTGGGATTCAAGGAGAGTCTGAATCTCCACTTTAGAAGCTTGAAGAAGAATAGAAGCCTAAAGAGTAGCATAATAGCCAGACTGCCAGACTCTCGCTTTGCGGAAATCACTTCACTTCATCAAACAGTGAAGAGAGGATGTCCGACGTGGAATCGATGCCGGAAGATATTTTTCGTCAAGTCGTCAACTACTCTCAAATTGATTACCCAGGTCTTTTCTAGACCACATTTTTTTCCAGACTAATTTCCGGACCTGAGACGACGCCCAGTGGGGTAAAGTGATACTTTTTTTGTCATAATTCATTACCTTTCGACAGGAATAACACCAGGAAGACGGCAAAGCTTCACTCATACTTCACTGTCCAAAATTCTTTCAAAAGAGAGGAAATGAGGTGATTTTTACAGGGTTGACAGCGCAAAAGAAGCTGAAGAAAGGGGAAATAGGGTGATTTGTTCACGAAAAAGGGGAAAATAGGGGAAAGATTAAACATTTATTTTTATAGGCCGAAAAGTAGAAACAATCTTTTTATAAGAAATGTTATATTTTTAAATGATTTTCCATGATTTTTCAATGATTTCTGCCCCTGAAGACTTTATTTTTAAAAATTGGATATCTTAGGTCGTTGGAAATCCATTCACAGTGATATAAAAATGTCCGATAAAAAAATAAAATGAATACTTTTTAATGGAATAGTTGAATTTACAACAAAATGATCGAATTTTTTAACAAAAAAGATTAATTTTCAACCAAATAGTTGCATTTTTAATCGATAAAGATAAAATCTGTACCGAAAAAGATGCATTTTTAAAACAAAACAAAATATTTTTTAACAAAAGGATTGAATTTTCAACAAAGAAAGATTCTTTCAGTCAATAAAAAAGAAAGATTTATCATTTTAGTTGACAATTCATCTCTTTGGTTGAATTCAAACTCTTTCGTTAAAAATTCCTTGTTTTTGGATGAGAATTAATTTTTTTAACTGAAAATGTAACTATTACATTTTTGGTAAAAAAAATCCTTTCTGGTTGGAAATTCAGGTATTTCGTTGAAAATCCTTTTTTTTTTGTAGAAAATTACTTCTTGATTGAAAATTAATCTTTCTTGGTTAAAAATATAATTGTTTGGTTGAAAATAAATCCGTATTATTTAAGAATTCAACTATTTAGAAAAAAATTTGTCTTTTTGGATAGAAAATTCATCAATTTGTTCGAAAATTAAACTATTCAGTTGAAAATTAACCGTTTGGTTGGAAACTCATATTTTATGATAAAAATTGAAGTATTTATTAGAAAATTTACTTATTCTCTTGAACATTCACTTTTTTATTTCGTTAAAAATTAATATCGTTAATTGAATATTAATTATTTTTGTTGATTCAACTTTTTTTTCAAATCTTTTTTAGCTGAATTCAACTCATTTTGGTGGAAAATCTATCTTGATTAAAATTTTACATTCTTGTTGAGAATTCATAGTTTCCGGTTTAACAGTCAACTTTTTTCTAAAAAATTAGGCTTTACACTTTGAAAACTTAATCTTTTATTGAAAAATCGTGCATTTAGGTAGAAAATTACGCTTGTTTGTTTAAAATTCATCTATTTGGTTGAGGATTCCAAAATTTTGTTACAAATTCGCTTTTTCCGTTCAATTCCTCTAGTTGATAATTTCCCTTTTTGTTGTTGAAAATTAGTTTTTTTAATTGTAAATTTAACTCATTTGTGGTCGTAAAATTATATTTTTTAGTTTTAAATTCAATTATTTTGTTCAAAATTTGTGTTTTGGTAGAAAATTAATCTTTTTGGTTGAAAATTCATGTTTGTGAAACAGAAATTCAATTATTTTGTTGAAAGATTAATTATTTTGTTGAGAGAGACAACAAAAGGCGAATTTTTCACAAAGTACATACATTTTCAAACAATTTTTTAAATTTTTTAATTAATTTTTTTTTAATTTAAATTTTTAATTTATAAATAAAAAATACAAATTTTCAACCAAATAGTTGAATTTTCATACAACTACTAAAATAGTTGAATTCTTAGTTAAAAAAATTTATTTTCAATAAAGGACTTACATTTTCAACAAGAGATTAATTTTTAATTAAAATTATGAATCTTAAAAAAAAAACAATTTTTCAACACAACATTTTAACTTTTAACCATTAGTAGAATTTTCAACTAAAGAAAGATCAATTCGCAAAGAAAAATGTAACAAAAATCCGAACCCGAATTATAATTAAAAAAAAAAATTCCCGTTCCGATAAATAATTTCTAAAATTCTCTGTCCCAAGTCAGGATAAATTAGAAGTAATCGAATGAAACGTGATGAATCGATTTTTTGAAAAAATTTTAAAAATGTTTATTTTGTATGTTTGAAATATCATCAATTCGATTATAAAACTTAAACGAAAAAAAATCTCACAGAGACAAAAATTGCAGAAGGTTTTTCTTATAATGGAAAATAATAAAAATTCAATAATAAATTATGGTTATTTTATTATTATTCCCTAATTTTCCCAGCTCTAACGTGCCAAAACTGAAAAAATTCGAATTTTTACATTTTTCACAAGTTCTTAAATAATACGATTAACGAATTAATTATTTTCGTTATTTCGGGCAAAAAATGCGACCAAAAGTAACCTTCTCATTAAATAAGTAACTTTTTAGTAACCGCGGATCAAAAAAAGTTACTAAAAAGTAACCCGTTACGAGCCCTGGTTTTGAAGAATAACAAAAGATCTGCATCTCCAGTGAAATTTATATTAATCAAAAATTTAAAAAAATTTAAACCTATAAAAAGTGCAGAAAAAAATATTGTGGTTTTGGCGGAATTGGCTTTGAAGAATTCTGACTTTAGTATCAATTTTCCCCTCATTCCCTATGTATCAGATCGTAACATTTATGGACGGTCCCTTATAAAAACGAGATGTCTTACTTTAGCAGTTTTCCTTTGAAAAGAGAAGTCGTGGTCCTTGACGGTCAAGAAGATTTTCAATTCACATTTTAGTTACGACCGACGATGCAAGTGCTTCCGGAAACCGTTGAAAGTCTGGGCTTTTGAACGTTTTTCGGTATGGTATACAAAGCGGGAAGGAAGAAAGAGAGGAGAAAAAAAGGCGTGGGTTAGACGGAAAGGGCGTGGGTTAGGAGGAAATGGCGTGGGTTAGGTGAATAAGGCGTGGGTTAGGTGGAAAAGGCGTGGGTTAGGCGAAAATGGCGTGGGTTAGATGGAAAAGGCGTGGGTTAGGCGAAATTGGCTTTGAAGAATTCCGACTTACCTTTGCTAGCCTCATGGCGGTGAGCCAGCAGGCACGTGACTTTTCGGTGTGGAAGGCTATCACTTTGAGCCCGGATTCACCAGCCTCGGTGTGCTCTGCCTCTGCGTTAGTGGCCGGCCTGAGACAAATGCCCCACTCGAAGGGTGCGTTGAAGTACCTTTTCGAGTTCGGAATCCTGTATACGTGGTAGTCCGATAAGTGGGCAAATGTTGTCAGCTGTTCGTTGTCCTGAAACCAGAAGGAATCCACTCGATTAGTTATTTGGAAGATAGAAATTTATCTGGACTTCACAGCCCAAAATGGGATCAAGAGCTCTCAAAACAGGGGAAATAGGGCGACCCTCAAGTTTCCTATATCTAGGAATTTAGGCTTTTGTAGTTAATTATAAACAAAATAAACGTCCGATCAAAAAACAGAAATTTTTTTGCAAAAAATCATTTAATTGTTTGAAAAATGACGTTTAATTTATTTATAACAATTGCAGAACCTTGGAACATAATGTAATTGTTTAAAAAATGGTTTTAAAAAACAAAAAAGGCACACCTAGAAATTTCGGAGAGGAATCCAAAGGTGTTTTCGATTTTTCGATCGGAGGCTTAGTTTGTTTATAATTAATTACAAAAGTTTGAAATCCACAGATATAGGAAACTTCAGGATTGTGATATTTTCTTGGTATAAAATTAATCTTCTCGGTTCAAAAATAATATTTTTGGCTGAAAAATCAAGCAGTTGATAAAAAATTCATTTTTTTATTTGTAAATGTAACTATGCCATTTTTAGTTGAAAATTCTTCTTCCTTATTGAAAATTGAACTATTTCATATTGGGTGACAAAACATGTTTTTTTTTTTTTAATTTAGTCTCTTTTGGTAAAAAAATTAACCTTCTCGGTTAAAAATTCATCTTTTTTATACAAAAACTAACTATTTCGTTCAATTTTTTGTTCAATTGAAAAACCTTTTTTTTCTGGTTGTAAATCAATTTTTCTAATTGATAATTAAACTGTTTTATTTCTGGTAAAAACCTGTCTTTTTTAGTAGAAAATTTAACTATTTGTTTAAAAATCCATGCATTTTAAATTTTAAATTATTTTTTTAACTGATAATTGAACTATTTAAATGAAAATTCTTTTTTTTTTGTAATAATAGAGGAACACATTTTTTCAATAAAATTAATGTTTTTGTTGTTATTTTCAACAAAATAATTAAATTTTAACTGAAAAAGATTTACTTTTCTAACAAAAGTTGACTTTTTGATAAAATAGTTGATTTTTCGAAAAAATAGTAAAATCGTAAATACAATAGAAGACTTTTAAAATAAAAGGAATTAATTTTCAACTAATAAAAATGAATTTTCTGCCAAAAGATGGATTTTCAATCTAGAAGGATGAATTGTCTATTCAAAAAGACAAATATTAAATAAAACAGTTGAATTTGAATTAAAAAATACGACTTTTAAAAAAAAAGTTCAACTTTTAATCAAATAGTAGAATTTTTCAACAAAAAAAGATAAATTCTTAATCAAAAATATGATTGCAGATTTTGAAATTAAAAAGAATTAGTTTTCAACAACAAATGAATTATCTTTTAACCAAAAGGATTTCCTTTTTCCGAAAGATGACTTTTTTTAAAAATAGTTGAATTTTTAACAAAAACAGATGAATTCTGAACCAAAAGGAAAAAATTTATATTCGAAAAGACAAGCAAATTTTCAACAAAACAAAAATTTATATTCAAAAAGACAAACAAATTTTCAACAAACTAAACATTTTCTGGCCAAAAAAATGTTTTTTTTTAACAAAATAATTAAATTTCAACCAAATAGTGTAATTAAAAAAAATGCAACTGAAAATTAATATTTAGAACCAAACAGTTGAACTTTCAATCAAAAGTGGCAAATTAAAAAAAAATTAATTTTCAACCAAATAGTCGAATTTTTAAGCAAAAGAGACGAATTTTGAAACAAAAATATAATTCTAGATTTTTAATTAAGAAGAAATAACTTTCAACCACAAAATAATTCTCTTTCAAACAAAAAGATTACTTTTCTAGCAAAAGCTGACTTTTTGATAAAATAGTTGATTTTTCAAGAAAATGGTATAATTTTTAACCAAAATAGATTAATTCTGAACCAAAAATATAATTGAATTTCCAAGCAAAGAAGATTAAACTTCAACCAAAAAAGATGCATTTGCAACCAACAAAAAAATTTGCGATCTAAAAGGAAAAATTTTATATTCAAAAAGACAAACAAATTTCCAACAAAACAGTCGAGTTTTTAAATAAAAAGTATGGTTTTTAAAAAAAATATTTGAATTTTCAACGTAATTAAATTTTTAACCAAATAGTTGAATTTGTAATCAAATTGTCAAATTTTCAACCAAGATGAATTTTCAGTCCTAAATGAAGAATTTCCACCAAATGACGGAATTTTTAAACAAAATACATGAATTCTTAAACAAAAAAATAAGTGTAGATTTTTCAATAAAAAATAATTAACTTTTAATCAAACAGATTATTTTTCTATCAAAAGATGACTTTTTGACAAAATAGTTGAATTTTCAACAAAATAGTACAGTTTTTAACCAAAAGAGATAAATTCTGAACCAAAAGTATAATAGAAGGCTTTTCTTACGAAACATAAATTTTCAATAAATCATCTAAATTTTCGATAAAAAAAAGATGACTTTAAAAAAAATAGTTAAATTTTCAATAAAGTAATTAAATTATCAACAAGAGAATTAAATTTTCCACAAAATAGTCAAATTGTCAATATATTAATTGAAATTTTAACCAATCAATTAAATTTTAAACCTACAAAGGTGAATTTGAAACCAAATGGTAGAATTTACATACCAAAAATTAATCTTTAACCAAAAGCAGTTGCATTTTCAACCAACAAATTTTGCAATCCAAAAGAACAAATTTTATATTTAAAAAAAGTCAACAAAATAGTTCAATTTTCTACCAAAAAAAAATGATTTATTAACAAGAAAAGTTTAATTTTCAAAAAAGGGAATACGGGAAACCGTGTGAAGTCTGGAAGTTGATGATGAAATTTGAACGAGTTTTTTTAAATATTTATTATTATTGAGTAGTATACAAAGATAATTTGCTACATAACGAGAGACATTACATAATTTGTTATCAACTGATAGCGTAAATTGGAAGCTTCATTATTGCAGATTGTAATGACTTTGCTCTCAGGTTCGACGAGCACGACTAAAATTAGGATCTGCTTTGTGAACAAATAATTATCTCGAAAGCTCATTCTCAGGTTTCAAAGTCTTTTAATTAAGGTATAAAGTGAATCTAGAATTTCTAGATTGCAAAGAGTCGAATAATTTACAATCTAGTTCATTCACAGAAAGCAATTCCCTCCTTTGTGCTTAAAATTAGCGATCCAAGAGCAGCTGTTCTTCGAACGAGTTGTCAATGTAAAAGGAAAGGATTTCGTTTCAAAGAGAGTCAAATCTCTAGATGAGAGCTGCTTCCGAACAAGTATTGTCGACTCTCTGTAAAATGAAGAATTTCATTCTGAGATCCACGAATTATTACAATTATCAAAAAAATTACTCGAAGGTGTAATCATGAGTAATCCACTTGTAATCCAAATAATTGGAAGTAATTTAAGGGGGTATTTCTATTTGACCGGACCGAAAAATTGATTTTTGTATTTTTTTATAGTATATAATATGTGGAATTTGTACGCAAAGGGATTTGTTTGGTTCGGACTTTTTAACGAAGCTGCAGCGGGGTCAACTGCGCAGAGCGGACAGTACTCAGCCGCACGCTGTGGAGGGCCACCTCGGCTGTCTGGCAGGCTGATATGATTCCGTCAAAACCACTGGACCGATTAAGCTCAAATTCAGAGGATATATTTAGCAGATTTTTGGCTATAACCCAAAATGAAGTAAATAAAAAATAATGATTTTTTAATTTTTAGCAAGCCAAAACTACCCAGCAAAAAGTAAAAATTCGCAAACAAAATTTCAAATGGGCGCCATTTGGACTATTTTCAATATTTTTTATTTGTTTTGGTCCCGACTATAGACGTACTCGTATGCTTTAAGAATCTCTTCGATTTTTTTGCGTCAGATGACCTGGAGAAGCGGAATCATGTCAGCGAAGTGAGGGTGTCGTTTCTGGGACACATTTTTTGAAATGCTACAGCGCCCCCTATTATTTCTTTTTTAATTGGTAACCATATACTTTTTTTAGTTTAAGATCTGCTTGAAAATATAATGAAAACTTCGATTAAAAAATATTACCGATCGTATTTTTAATGAATTTTTGAAAAACGACTGAAAAAAGCTCGGTCAAGTAAAAATACCCCCTTAAGTAATCCGAGCAATTAAATTGTGATCTATACCTTCTTTAATTGAAATTCATGTATTTTGATAAAAATTCGACTTTTTCAGTAGAAAATTAATCTTCTAATCTTCTTAAAGAGTCATTTTTTGTTTGAAGATTCAATCGTTATGTTGAAAATTCGTCTTTTTGGATTAGAAATTCAACTAACTTGATCGAATAATTTATTTATTTACTTGAAAATTTAACCATATCGTTGAAAATAGTTTTTTTATTGAAAATTATTTCTTTTTCAATTGAAAATTTTAATTTTCCAGTAGAAGATTCTTCACTTTTAGTTGAAGATTCATTCCTTGATTACAAATTTGACTATTTTGTTGAATATTCTGTTTTTTGTAAAAGGTTTATTATTTTATTTAAACTGTAAACATTTCATTTTTGGTTGAAAATGTATCTTTTTTACTTGAAAATTTATCTATTATTTGGATAACAATTTATCTTTTTTTAGATGAAAATTTAACTACTTGATTGAAAATTGAACTATTTTGTAAAGAATTTAGATTTCTGGTTGATGATTCTTGATTTCAGTTGAAAATAATTTGGTTGAAAATTTAACTATTTTGATGAAAATTCGGTTTTATCGGTTGAAAATTAACTTTTTTTAAATAAATACATAAACTTTTTTAAAATGAATATTTTTGGTTGAAAATTCAACTACTTGGTTAATATTTGAACTACATGTTAAAAATTCATTTTTTAGTTTTTTTTTGTTTTAGTTGAAAATTCCTCTCTTTGGTTGAAAATTTAATTATTTTGATAAAAATTCGTTGCTTTTTCCTTGAAAATTTATTTTTTAAATGTAGATTTAACTGTTCCAGTCGAAGATTCTTCATTTTTTGTAGAAAATTAATCTTCTCGGTTGAAAATGTATATTGTTGGTTAAAAATTTAATCATTTTGTTAAAAATTAATTGACTTTATAGAAAACTAATCTTCTCGGTTAAAATTGTATTTATTTGAGGAAAATTCAATTTTTTGGTTGACTTTAGAAAACCCTTGAAATGTTTTGAACGTTTAAAAAAATTTTGTAATCTTTAAAAATTCCCTAAAATCTCCTGAAATTTATAAAATCCTTTGATATTTGTGTTGCCTTTATAAAAGTATTCAAAATTTCTTGGAATATTTAAAAATATATTAAGAACTTCAAATTCTCTGAAATCCACTGAAATTTTTAATGTATTTTAAAGCTTCTTTAAAAATGTTGAAAACTTTAAAACCCGATAAAATCCCCAAATCAGTTGAAATCATTGAAACAACATTGACATCTTTAAGAATTTTGGAAACCTCGTGACATTTTTAGAAATCCCTTGAAATATTTTTGAAAATTTTTAAATATTTGAAATCCTTTAAAATTCCCTAAAATCCCTTAAAATCTTTAAAATCCTTTGATACCTTTGATGCCATTATAAAATCCCTCGAAATTTCTTGGAAACTTGCAATATACATCGGGAACTTTAAAATTCTGCGAAATCTACTGAAATTTTTGAAATTTTTTAAGTCCTTGGAGAACCTATAAAATCGCGATCTACTAAAATCCCTACAAATCACTTGAAATAGTTTTCAATTACGTGAATTATCTTGAAATTTGTAATGTATCTTAAAGGTTGTTTAAAATTTTTGAAAACTTTGAAATCCGACGAAATCCCTTCAAATTCATTCCTAAATAACCCCGGTTTAGTAACCTCCGGTTTAGCAATTCCTAGAATTGCTAACCCACGCAGTTTCTTAGTGCGCAGGGCCGCGTGAACGGTTTCCAATTGGAATGCATAATATTGCGCAATATTAAATTATCTTTGTATATCACTCAATAATAATAAATATTTAAAAAAAAAACTCGTTCAAATTTGATCAACTTTCAGACTTCACACTGTTTCCCGTATTCCCTTTTCCCATTTCTTACGTCACGATTTAATTATTTTGTTGAAAATTAAACTTTTTTTGTTGAAATATCATTTTTTTTTTGTATAAAATTCAACTATTTTATTGACTTTTTTTTAAGATAAAATTTGTTCTTTTGGATTGCAAAATTTGTTAGTTGAAAATGCAACTGCTTTTGGTTAGGTTTAATTTTTTGTATGGAAACTCGACCATTTGTTTTTAAATTCATCTTTGTAGGTCTAAAATTTAATTAATTGGTTAAACTTTCAATTAATGTATTGAGAATTTGATTATTTTGTTAAAAATTTAATTATTTTGTTGAAAATTTAATTACTCTATTTATT
The DNA here is from genome assembly GCA_932178445.1 of Andricus quercusramuli. Taxonomy (NCBI): domain Eukaryota; kingdom Metazoa; phylum Arthropoda; class Insecta; order Hymenoptera; family Cynipidae; genus Andricus; species Andricus quercusramuli. Next base: position 48,117 of record CAKNXH010061369.1, read on the forward strand.
TATAATTAGTTTATTTATTCCTAAATAATTCACACTCGGAGCCCGGTTTAGTAACCCCCGGTTTAGTAATTCCTAGAATTGCTGGTCCACGCAGTTTCTTAGTGCGCAGGGCCGCGTGAACCGTTTCCA
>CAKNXH010061370.1:0-23729 GCA_932178445.1 Andricus quercusramuli
AGAATTTCACAGTGTGAATAGAGTCTCTGATTTTTGTGCTCCTCAAAAATACCAACACTGATTTTTGGGCTCCAACCCTTAGCGTGAAAATCAACCCCCTTGGCACCCAGCAGATATGATTTCTCAAAAAATGATATTTTTTAGAATTTCACAGTGTGAATAGAGTCTCCGATTTTTGGGCTCCTCGAAAATACCAACACTGATTTTTGGGCTCTGACCCTCAACGTGAAAGTCAACCCCCTTGGCAACCAGCAGAAATGACTTTCTCAAAAAATGATGTTCTTTAGAATTTCACAGTGTGAATAGAGTCTCTGATTTTGGGGCTCCTCAAAAATACCAACACTAATTTTTGGGCTCCAACCCTTAACCTCAAAATGAACCCCCTCGGCACCCAGCAGATATGATTTCTCAAAAAATGATATTTTTTAGAATTTCACAGTGTGAATAGAGTCTCCGATTTTTGGGCTCCTCAAAAATACCAACACTGATTTTTGGGCTCCAACCCTTAACCTCAAAATGAACCCCCTCAGCACCCAGCAGATATGACTTTCTCAAAAAATGATCTTTTTTAGAATTTCGCAGTGTGAATATAGTCTCTGATTTTTGGGCTTCTCAAAAGCTCAACACAGCTTTTTTTTCGTGTTTTCCATGTTTGATTTTTGATTTTGGGGATTTTTTGTGTACTTGGGGGTGGTTTTTGAAAATTTTGTTTGGTGCATTCGGGAGCCCAATATAAGACAAAAATCATGACACACTTTATTTTTTTTCAGATGTAATTTTTGACAAGGGGGTGGTTTTTTGCTCATAGGGGATGGTTTTTTGATTTTTTTTCTGTGAATTTGAGAGCCCAAAATAAGCCCGAAATTGTGGTGCATTTAATATCTTCCTAGTTTGCTTTTTTATGTAGGGGGTAGTTTTATTTCCGCTAGGGGTTGTTTTTGGAAATTGGTTTTTGGCGCGTTCAAGAGCCCAAAAAAAGCCCAAAATTCTCTCGTCTTTGATTTTTATTTTTTTCAAATTTTTATCTAGTGGAGGTGCTGGCTTGATTCAAGCCAGCACCTCCACACAAAGTTTGAATTTTCAAAAAAAGTGGTGTAGCCCAAAAATCGGCAATACAGCCCAAAAAAAGCCCAAAAAAAGCCCAAAATTCTGATACCAAAAAATTTGGGAATTTCGATTGTGGAGGTGCTTGCTTGATGGACCTGTAGAGAAGAGCTCTCGATGAGTCTGTCCAACATGTTTCTCAAGTCTGCTGGATTGAGATCGGAGACTGAGGAATTTGTTTCTGCCTGTCAAGACGGCGTTATGAACACCTTAGTTTACCGCGAGCGCATAAAGAATGTACCTGTAAGCGATACCAACTGCCGACCGTGCAAAACATGTAACAAAAATCCAATATTTAGTTTGATCTAGAATTTCGTATTTGTATACAGATCGAATAATGAACAGAGACAAACCTCCATTTAGATCAGAAAAGCCGTGACTATTCAAAAAAATTAAATGCAAGCAAATTTTAACCTTAGGCTTCAACGAAGCTATGTAGTCAACCTGAGTATGTAGCACATTACCCTCCTTCTCCTCATTGTCCCTGATGAAATCCAATCCTGGTTGCTAAATCAGCTTTCTAGCACACGCACAAAAAAACACTATATTTTACTGAAAACTAAGTTAAATATACTGATCTTCCAAGTACGTATATGGACAACACGTCAGTTCAGTAAATACAACTATAGGCAACTGACTATGACTATCATTTATGGTTACCAGTACCGATTCTCAAGTGCTGTTGACCTGCGGATTAGCAGATTTTACCGATCCAGTCGCTATTCCGCACTATTCCTCGATGCTACAATTACGAATTATCATGTCACTTTGACGGATAATATAAATATATCTAACTCATGTTAAGGGTACAGACTATAGTTTGGATGGCTCTATAAATTGTAGAAAAATATTGCTAAAAAATAATAAATAAATAAACAAACGGTTGATTCTTAGATATATTTCCGGATATACTTATAATTAATCGGGTTTCGCACGCAACGGGGGGGATTTGAACGCATAAACCTAAGCACGCAAGTCGATTACCTTAACTACTACAGTTACTACACTATTACACGAGTTGCGATCTGTGAAATAATTCCGAAATTCATTTGTAACTAAGGTGGCGACCTCGGTAACGACTTTTGAATACGAGTTCATGCCATCGCGGCACACGACAAAAGTTCTCGCATTTACCTCATATATCCATACAAGTCAGCTGGAACAGTCGCGGAACGAAAAAACGTCTTGCTCCAATAAACTCTGAAGTGTACGAGACCTGTGAATAAGATTTGCCATCCAAAATTGTGTTATTTATTATAAACCCCCTGCATTGCTGAGGGATAATATGGAGTAATGTGACGACTGTCACAGAAATGTCAAAAATAAATGTTTTTTAGGTGATGCAATCCATGCATTGCCGATGGCGTCATGAATTCATCCTGTGGTCCGCGCGGATAGCTTGCGTTATGACGACTTTGAAGGCGAGCTAAACAAGCTATTCGGGTCGGTAGCATGTACCGATCCTTCTGTAATGTTCACCGCACCACTATTGTAATCTCGGTTCAGTGGATTTTATATATCTTACCGCATTTCATACCAGGGAATAGAGGTTTATTTTACTAAAGGATTGTTATTAAATGCACTCTAATTTCACTGTGACATTTACGAAATGCTTAGTGCTTTTGACATTTTCACCCCTTCATTAAGAGCAGTTTTTACTGTTACGGTTACAAGAAACACTTTACATTTCTTGATTAGTGAATATTACATTTCTTTTTTCTACGTGAAGCACAGGGGCGAGTAAAGACTTGGTTATTCTCAGGTTTGCTCAGAAATCTCTCCATAGAAGCGTCAGGCGATGAAGATCCAGAGATGGCGGGGGGTCTACCTCTACGGTTAGGAATCACGGATTTAGGTCTATTGCTCGATTTACCTATATTATTTATATCAGCAAAGAGTATAGCAGAATTGTCCTCTCGAGACCTTGGGGAGCCACAGATCATCTTCTGAATCTGCTCCTTAGAGAGTATTTTGCCATCGGTCCACAATCTGTCTCTTCTTATCAAGCCGTCAAAACCAAGCTCTGCCGATATGTCCCTCTCTTGTTCCAGAGCTCTCCAAGCATCTCTCTCCGCCACTGTTCTGTTGCGAGCGATCGGAAATCACATACACTGAAGACCTTTGGATTTCATCAAGAGTAGCGATTTAACTTTCAATGAGAGCAGCTTAACCTTTACTTGACACACTTCTGGGGTGCTTTACACAATATCGACGAAAATTGTTGAAAAAAATAATCTCTTGAACATTTTTACTTGAAAATTGTATGAGATAATCTTAAGAGCTTGCTTTAAAAGAATTTGTAGGTTATATAGCCAAAAATTAAAATTAATTATTAATTAACTAATTATGAAAGTAAGGAAAAATGGTCGTGGGGTGTTTTGCACCCCAGTGTGTCAAACAAGGGCTAATGAGTACTGGTCTAGAATCCGGTGTCTTACCAACCCGGTATAAAGCTTCCACATCATTTGCACACATCTGGATATTAAGTTAAAATGCTATACTGTCGTGAAAATTGATGAAAAGAATACGTGCCGATTTACATTGTTTGTAGAAGAACAGAATACAATGGGTAAAAAATCACTATTACCATCTATCTTTGATTGAAATCTGAAAATCTGATGGCATTACCATAAGGACCCATTATAATCATTATCATCTTTAATGAAGAAAGTTTCAGTAATTTCCCACAACTTCCTCAATAAAGAAGAAATATATTGGAATTTATGTTTGAATAAGTTCATACACAAAGTATGAAAATACATATCTCGCTGATGGCTATCTGTTGATGTTTGGATTCGCAAGCCTCTGAATACACCGTACTCTTTTTCTTTCTTATTATTCTGAGAGTGTCCTCTGTAGTACAACCTATTACTCTGTAGTACATTCCATTTTATCATTTCGTATGAACAAGGATGATAAATTCTCTGCGGAATTTAAATTTTAGTGAGGACATTTATTTTCCTTAAAAAGCTTCTATCTGAATTTAGACGTGTTGAATGCCGATCACTTCACAATTAAAATGGTTAAAATATTTACGCTTTTGTATTCAAATTTTCACGGTAGTAAAATTTCATTAATTTTAGCTCGCTACATTTTGAATGGATCCGATTTCATATTCTTCAATGTTGGAAGCTTATATTTTAAAATGAGAAATTTTAGGTTTTCAACTATTCTAATACTCGATTTTGAGCACTTCAGTTACAACATTTTTAATTTTGGTTTTAAGAGAGAAGTCCGGTAACTAAATTTCAAACAATCGATTTTTTTTCTCACATATTCCGAAAGTAAAATATATTGAGAGTATATTGTAAGAATTTTAGACTGAAATATGGAAAATTCACGAAGCTACAGCTCTTACATAGTCGAGAGCGCTTAGTAGTTGCGCGCTGTAAGCCGCACAACAGTAGCAAACGGTCGGAAGGTAACGTTTGACGATTCTAAAATAGCCAGATCGAGTCGTAGGGCAGAAAAAGTTGCTGAAAATGATCCCTATAAGGAAAAGGAAGGTTTCCTTGTATGCACTAGGCATAGCCGCTGAGTGTAGGAGTTTTCTCAAAAAAATCTGTTATTAAAGCTAAACGCGTTTTTCTCAAAACAACGTTTTTCCGGTCGGCCCGGGTAATTAAAAATATTATATTGAACCGATCAAGCTGAAATGTTAACACGTTGTCCTACACATAAGTGGCTATGGCGGGAACTAGGATATTTTTTTCCGTTAATTATTTTCTGATTTATAGCCTGATTTCCGAGGAAAAAAGTTGAAAAAAACGTTATATTTTTTTAGAAGTCCGCCATTTTGTCATTTTTCACTCAAAATGAAAAATTTTAGTTCAGACCAGAATGCAAGCCTACAGAACAATGATCAACTCGATTTTTTTTATTGAGATGCCCTGAAGTGGCGCAATCACCCGGGTCAGCCATATACCTTTTTTTTAAGATGTTCATTTTGTCCGTAAAAAACCTAAAAAAATTTTGTAAACAAAAAAAAAATGTGTCTTTGTACACTTTTAGATATCAGTAATAACATATAAAAAATCTGAAATAATCGCATTTTATTTTATTTTTTTAATCGCGAAAACACCTTTAAAAAATGTGTCAGTTACCAGACTACCCCATTAAACAAATTTGTTGTGATGTATTTTTCATTGTGATAATTTTATGAGGACTGTGTCATAGAGGATTGTTTTATATTTCATTGACTGAGAACGCACTAACTGAAAATGGTAATCCATTCAATACTCATTTACTGTTTCTAGTTCCAGTTTAAAAAACTTCAATTTTCAGAAATTCATGTTTAATTTGTTAACCTATTTATTTGGTTTATTTCAATGGTTAAACCAATTGAAGCAGTTTAATGGTTGAACTAAGGAAAGGGGATTTTAGAATTTAAAAGGAATCTGAGGTGATGGAAACGGAAATTTTGGATTGCAAAGAAGGTTCTTATATAGTACAATAGATTAATTTCATCAAACGAATAGTTTTGGTACTTAGAATATTTTCCGTATTTCAAATATTCAGAATTTTTTCTCCTATGAATATTAAACAAATTGACAAATCTGTATACATAATAATTTTATTTTGTCACGCTATAGGCCTGTTTAGTACACACACAGACAAATATTCGGTTGAATGAACAAAACTTTGGTACGAATAGTTTTTGAAGGAAAGAACATAAATAGACGCAACAAAGCTTAAAATATTTTCAATGCATGCTGTAACCTAGTTTGTCATTAGTTCACCCTTTCAACCCCTTTTAACACTGGAAAATTAAAAAATACCCCTAATTGAGTTCTTGGTCATAAAGTACTTGCCACCCCCTGGTAGGGGTAGTTTTCTGGTTTCAAGGTTTGAAATGGCGCTTAATAAGTAGAATTAACGTAGTTATTATGCAAGTACACTAATTGATTTTATCTATGGATAAAAAAAATAATTAAAAAATATTTTATACACGTTCTTGTTTATGACGTATTGTCCACCCCCTCCTAGGGGTACTTTTTCATTGTTAGAAGGGGTTGAAAGGGTAAACTGATGACGAACTGGGTTACAGCATGCATTGTCGATTATTTTTAGCTTTTTTCCTTCAATTTATGTTCTTTCCTTCAAAAACTATGTTGGGCGCAAAAAAGGGGCGGATTTTCGGCTTATTTTGGGGCCCCTCTTTGGAGGGATTGCAGTCATAAATTCCGTACTGGGGCAAAAGCGACTTTGCAAATAACATAGCTATTTTTATTCATTCTAATTCTTCATTGCATAAAATAATCTATTGCTTATTAGTATTTTTATTGTCTTAATATATTCTGATATAATCTTTTTATGACAGCTCGAAAATAAGTTGAGCTAGGGTCATGAAATTTGAAGAGATTTTAGTCCTCACTGAGCACGTCAGAGCAAAAGAAAGACTCCTCAGAGTCGAGAAAAAACGAGATAAGTACCTTTAGAAAGAGAAACTCTTACGCAGAATGCCTGAAGAGCAAAACAGCGCAACGCTAATTGTCTTGTTTTTCCTCACGACTCTGCGGAGTCTTCCTTTTGCTTTGAGGTGCTCAAATATAATGCCCGTTATTAAGTTTTGAGCCATGTTAGATAAGAATTTTTTACGATTTCATCAATTTTTCGAAAATCTTTTCACATGTGAATTTTTAAAAAATTTTGATTATTTTTAAGAAACAAAAATTTTACACGTAGATTTTCATGAAATAAGGTAAACGTCCCAGTAATCGTCATGCCAATTTTCTTGTTTTTTATTTAATTTAAATGAATGTAATTTCTATTAGCTATCATAAAAATGCTACAAATAAGTGGGTTTTGTCATTAAATGTTACTTCTAAGATATTATTAACAATATATTTCAATCATAACCAATTGGCTATAAGTAAAAAGTAAAAAGTAAACCTTGAAGTCTACCGATATATATGTAAGGACGAAGTTTAAGGTGTGATCAAAAGAAGAACACGAGAACGGGAAGTCACCATCAGCTGGAAATCTTCAAGTCTGCTCGCCAATTGAGTACCTACTATTGGGATGAAAGGGCCCCACACTAAATGTATGGGAAAATGGCTTTCAGTGGATTTGGCTGAAACTTGGTAAATATGTAGATTATAGAGGCCTAATGAAAGATCCGGATGAAAAAATTAAGCAAAATGGACAGTTTTTGCGCTATACGGCGCTAAGCGCTCTATTTCGTGAAAACAATGAATTACCAAATATGCTGAAAGTGGAGAGACAACGACAAAGCGAGGTCAGCACCAAATGCGAATTTGATAATGATGTATCTTGTGCGCATTCCAAAATTGCCATACGCTAAGCGCTCAAGATTTGAATTTGATAAAACGTCACTGATATAGCGTTGAAAATAGTGCCCCGATAAGATCAATATGAAATGATGTTCATATTGCAATGGTAAACGTCGCAGGTTAGAACCTGCCGAACGCTAAGCGCTCGAGATATAGTCTGAAATTCAAAACATGCTTTCGTGAGTGCAGAGAAGGTACCAACGTCAGGTCGAAACAAAGCTTGGTTATTTTGAAGATATATATCGCGCGCTCCTTAAGGAGCCTAACGCTAAGCGCTCATGATTTTAATTAAATAAACGTAACTGCTATAACGTTGAAAACGGTGCCCCGATAAGATCAATATATGGAATGAGGTTAATATTACAATGATAAATATCGCGCGCTGGTCTAACCGACCGAACGCTAAGCGCTCGAGATGTAGTCTAAAATTCAAAACATGCTTGCGTGAGCGCAGATAAAGTGCCAACGTCAGGCCGAAATAAAGCGCGTTTGTTTTAAATAGATGTATCGCGCGCATCTTAAAACAGCGAAAAACACTTAAACACTCGTCTCCGGTTCGGGCGCCTGTACGGCGCCCTCACCTACGACTCGTTACAAAAACATTACGCTCGTTTCAAAAAGGCCGTTAGTCCACACTAGTCACGAAATGTACTATAACTATTAAGTTTCACTTCGTCTTTAATGTCCACTACGCAAGCTTTTTACGTTACTTTTATAATTTCATAGAATTTTACTTACATAAAACCACGACGGCTGCTTTGAGCTCTGTGAAGTCATTAAACATTACTCTCAATAGGGCACAAACCATTACTCCACAAAGTAATGTTGTTGATGACCCCGAATCTGAGAATGAAATTTCATTTTAACCTGTTACTGTGAATAAACTTACATGAATTTATAATAGTGCATATTTTTTGTATTTGAACAGTTTTAAGAATCTTCTATCAATTTATATTTATTTTGAAAATATTAATTTTGTCACTAAAAATTAGTGCATTTTAGCTACTCAATTAGTGACTTTCCACTATTTAATAAGTGAACAGACCAACGGCACGGACTACTAATTGCTTAGTGGAATTTTACTAATTTAATTAGTGGACAATTTCCACCAATCAAATCAGTAGTTTTCTACTAATCGTTAGTGATCGACTTCTCTCGAATTGAATTAGTGGAATGTCAATATCAATTAGTGAAATTTCACTAATTCAGATTTAGAGAGATAACTTTCACGATTACTGGGACAATCGCGATTATTGGGATAGGGGAAAGTTGCTTAAGACGAGCCCCCTCCTAAGACGGGACACCCTGAATATTTTTGTATGAAAACATTATAGTCATCACTTACGCATGCGAATACGTGTTCGGCAGAATTATTGTTAACTTGAAAGTGTTCTTTTTCTGTACTGGAAGTAAATTAACAAAAACAGAAAGGAAAAATGATTTTTGTACGTTAGAGAAAGAACTTTTACCTGTTTTAGAAGTTGTGATTTAATGACTTCTAATGATCTGAAGGAGGTTTTTTTTTGTTTGGTAGATAAGTTTGTAATCTTTGCAGTCGGTGCTTACGCTTAATTAATTTTTATGCTGTTGAATGAAAAAATCACGTGCGTCCTAAACTATGACCCAAGACAGATTTATGTGTAAACATCTTCGGTAAACGTTGACTGAAATTGAAATATTACATGAAACAAATAATAACTCACGCACATGTGGGATTATAAAAATTTATTTTCTCTTATATATAATGTCGTGCAAAAGTTTCTGGACAGTTATCTTCCAATAGGATAATAATCCTAATATAGCAATGTAACAATAACCCTACTTTAATAATAATAAACTGTAGATTTTCTCTCTATTGACACATCCGGCATATTTTGCCGGATTTGAATGTTCTTTTCCGGTATATTTAATCGTGTACTAAATTGAATTCTGAAGAATTTATTATGAATTCCAAACGATTCTAGATTAATTTCAAACAATTCTAGATTAATTGCAACTAGTTGAAAAATTGATATTTGCAAAAATATTTCGGACAATAGAAAATTCAATGGAGATCTTGATTATCACGAATTTCAAAAATTTGCAAAACTTTAATAAATTTCCATAAACTTAATAATTTTCAACAACTTTTATAAATTTCAACAAATTTCATAAATTTTTACCAATTTCATAATTTTTCCAAAAATTTCATAAATTCCCACGATAATGATAAATTTCCATAAATTTTAGAAATTATGGTAATTCATCAAACTTTTCATACATTTTAAACTAGCTGTGAATTCGATCTCGAGTGTTTCCATTTTGTTTGTATTTATAATTATATGGTGCTCATTTCACGAGCACTTTGCTTCCCGTTAGCAAATGTATTTGCTTCCTCATAGAGGAAGCATTAGTTAATTTTTTCAATAATAGACAAACCAAAGTCTTCATTTTGTTCAATTTAAAAATAGAAATTTACCAAAAATGAAAAATTACAAAATAATACAAAAAATGTTTTAAATACAAAGACAAATCAGACAAATCAAATCTTGCGTTCGAAATAATAATTTTTTGAGCTGGAAAAGGGAAAGGAAAAGTTCTGTCGCACCCTATCCCTTTCCCAGCTTTATGATTTCTTCACAAAAATGGTCATAATATTACTCTATTTGAAAATTTATGATCAAAAAGTCTTTTCTATAAATGCATCAACTTTAAATTATTTCGATGAAAAAAGTTTTTCTGTTTGAAACTGATGATTCAGATATTATAAATGAGCAGAACTTCCCTAATCTTCAATGAAGTGTATTATTAGAGAAGTTGTAGGCTCCGGAAGCTTCGATCATGATTCCTTAAAGAAACCAATCCCAAAGCTACTGGAACGTGTACGTCATCCGCTTCTGCTCCTTCTGTCCTAGAAGGTAAGCAAGAGCGGGAAATTTACGCGTGATAACATCGGGCAACACTGTTCCCTGGAGTCAGGTCTCTAGCCGCGGATGACCTTACGCGGCAGACAAGACAGTTGGAGATGAAGGTTTCACCTCTGGATACTTTTTTAGAGCTACCAATCTTTGTAGAATTTAAGACAGGGGTCATCAGCGAGGGGAAATTTCTCGAGTCCAGCTCCGTTAACACGTGTGGACCGTTCGCTGCGGCTCTCCCACCAAGAGTCTCCACTCTACTCTAAGGGTTCGGGGTGGTGGTTCATACAATAGAATTTACCACCACCCCGAATCCTTAGAGTGGAGTGGAGACTCTTGGTGGGAGAGCCGCAGCGAGCGGTCCACACGTGTTAACGGAGCTGGACTCGAAAAATTTCCCCTCGCTGATGACCCCTGATTTAAGAGGAACAGTGTTGACGGACCAGATGGAGTGATCCCAGGAGAACAGCCTTTTGCATCCGGTTCGCGATGAAATGAGCCTGACGCTGGCAAGCCGGAATCTTGTTGAGTTGGCTAATAAATGAAGCTTTCATACCTCCAAGGCAGCCGATTATGAGAATTATAAGATGGACTTTGTAGCCTTGGTACAGCTTACTCAGCTCGAAAAGAAGTGCTTGATATTTCGCCTGTTTTTCTCCCTCCTTTGCCGTGATATTACCATCGGCTGGTGCCGAGAATTCAATCACGTAAATGATCTTGTTCTTCAGATCTTGGAGGACAATGTCAGGCTTCGTAGCACTGATACGTTGAGTGGTGGAGAATGAGAAATTCCAGTAGATCTTACACTGATCATTCTCCACGACTGACTCGAGTTCCCCCTGGGCGTATGGCAAGACGGGCAATAGATCAACACCATAGAAATGCCTAAGATGGTGATATATCACTTTTAGAGCTGCATTGTGTCTCTCTATGTACGCGCAGCGTGCATATTTAGAGCATCCACTGAGAACATGTCCAAGTGTTTCGGGCTCTAGCTTGCACGCTCGGCAGTTGGTATCGCGTACAGGTATATTCATTATGCGCTCGCGGTAAACTAAGGTGTCTATGACGCCGTCTTGACAGGCAAAAAGAAATCCCTCGGTCTCCGATCTCAATCCAGCAGACTTGAGAAACATGTTGGTCAGACCCATCGAGAGCTCTTCTCTACGTAGGATGCCGTAGAACTTACCATGGAGGGGTTTCTCAGCATGTTCTCTTAGTAGAAGCGTATGTTCTGCTTCCTGTATACGACTTTTGAGCACCAGAGGTGTTAGTGATGCTAGGCCATGTGTAATGTCGCTGGAATCAAATGGGAGGTCAAGCTCCTCTGCGGCCCTATCTGCTGCATGGTATAGAAACACCGCAGCATTGGCGACTTCATGTTGATGTACGAGTCGCATAAGGGAATCCGTGCTTTTTAGAACTGAACAGGCTGTAGCCAGAACCGTTCTTCGATGAAGACACTCTAAGCTTAGCAATCCTCTACCTCCTTTATCGCGAGGGAGATAGATTCGAGGTACGGAAGATCTAGGATGAAGACTTCGTTGAATTGTCATCATCTTGCGTGTGCTTCGATCAAGTTGTTTTAACTCATCGACGTTCCATTTTACTGCACCAAACGTGTAGAGCAGTATAGGAACGGCCAGCATATTGGTCGCCTGGATCTTATTCTTTCCAGATAATTCGGAAGCCCAAATTTTTCTGAGAATTTGGCGATACCTTTTTCCAAGGGCCGTTTTCAAGTTATGCACATTTTGGGTTTCCGCTGCGGTATTCCAAGATATGTATATGTTTCTCCAATACCAAGATGTTGAATGGTATTTCCGCCTATGAGTTGAACATCCTGATCGTCACTGGATGATGTAGTTTCTAGTCTTCCTTGGTGTAGGTGGACGCAGGCACACTTGTCCAGTCCGAAGCTCATGCCAATCGCTTTAGAATACCTATTTACCGCATCTACAAGGATGTTAAGGTCCTTTTTTGAGGAAGCAAAGAGTTTAAGGTCGTCCATGCATAAAAGGTGGTTGACCTTATATTCTCTTCTGCTCGGCGGGCCACATAGGTATCCAGAGCTTTTGCCTCGGAGCACAATAGATAGAGGCAAGAGGGAAATGCAGAAAAGTATCGGACTTAGAGAGTCTCCTTGAAAGACCCCCCTCTTATATGTGACAAAGCTTGTAGTCACTTGTCCTTTGTCAGATGTTATGACAAATCTTGTCCGCCACAAGAGCATAAGCTCTTCTATGCATCTCACTATTTTTGGATGCACCTCCATGCACTCAAGGAGCTTGATAAGAAGCTCATGGTTCGTGTTATCGAATGCCTTATGGTAATCAATCCAAGCCATGGACAGATTGCGTCGATACCTGATCGAGTCCTGGGTAATACACCTGTCTATTAACAGGTTCTCCCTGCAACCTGCCAGCCCTCTCTTGCATCCACGTTGTTCGACTATTGCACTCCATACCGGCTCGATAGATGTCAATATCCTCTCTTTGAGGATGCCAGTGAATAGCTTGTAGCTGGTGTTTAAACAAGCTATGGGCCTGTAGTTCTTTGGACATGACAAATCTCCGGCCTTAGGGATCAATACCGTGCGTCCTTCCACTAGCCACTGCGGGACGGGTTGTTCTCCGTTTAAGAAAGTAGTAAATATACGAGCTAGATGTTGGTGCGTAGAAGTAAGCTTCTTTCACCAAAAGTTGTTGATTTTATCTAGCCCTGGCGCCGAAAAGTTCTTAGTTCTAGCGATAACTTTCTTCACTTCTTCAGCAGTAATTAGTGGACACTCTTCCTCTGGATCTTGTAACCTTTGCCTTTGGCAAAAGTTATGAAAGAGTGATATATCGGAAGCGTCTTCATTCAGCTGATAAGTATCTCTATATACTTGCTCCCAGAAGATTTGAATCTCTTCTCGACTAGGCGGATTTTTAACTACACATGACGCTTTATTGAACAGACGGGAAGGATTAGTACAAAAGGTGGAATTTTCCTGAATCCACTTAACTCGCCGTTCAAGGCGCTGTTTCGCTGTTGAAAGAGATCTTGCTTTTTGCGTCCAGTGCTGCTTGATGGTCGACAGTTGACACTTGTTCAGCGTGTGATTTGCTTTCCTCAAGTTTCGAGCAAGTGCCCTAACTTTTGGAGTGAACTTTTCATTTGCTGTTATGTAGCTAATCACGCACTGAACATTTGATGCACGCCGTCTCGCCGTTTCAATTTTGAACTGAAGCTGTGCAATACGCTCGCGTGTCTTACTCAGACGTACCGTAGTTTCGTTACTTCTATCGTCGCTAAGCAGGGAGATCGCCTTCTCGTAAACTACACAGTTCAGATTCCAGAGATTAACATCTTCGGGGAGCAAATCGCGGAGAGCAGTATTAGCTTCAGCTAATTTGTCCATCCTGAGGAAGACTTTTTGGTGGATAGATCTCCTACTTCTCATGTTGACATTATCGGCTATCTGCAAAGGTGGTCTTGCTGGAACGGGTGGAATGTTCGCTGGAGGATGTTGCTCCTCTTCCTGTTGATAAACAGCTTCATATCCGTTTTTTCGCAAGAAGGATACCTGATCTCTCAAATACTGAGGCGTTTTATGAGCATATTCCGGGTGCATATTGCCCCAACGGTCATGCAACCTCTTCATGAATCCTCTCCGCGCCGGTGAGCTTCTTTGCCAACAGGTAAGAAGGTCCCTCCTGAGTTGGTCCGACCATTTAAATCGATGTTCTCGCGTTTGTCCGGGGTCATTGCCTGGTCGTCGCCTCGGTTCGTTCCTATTGCCACTCCCAACTGAACCATGGCCTCCATCCGAGAGAGGCCTATTGTGGGTGGCACTGCGCGATACTTGTGTCGTAACCGCATAATTCGTTGCATTGGGGAGTTAGCCCAAAGCAACGCGGCTGACTGCAAGAGCAGGATCAATCAATTTGCCTCGAATCAAGAGATTTTTTCCGTTCTTGCATCAATTTTAAATTATGTTACTGAAAACAGTTTTACTATGAAAAACCGCGTTTTCAAATATTATGCAATTCCACAATTTCCATACTCTTCAATAAAATGTATTAATATTATAGGTCAATCGATTCATCTCGAATCAACACATCTTTTTTGTTCTTGCATCAACTTTGAATTATGTTGATGAAAAAAGTTTTACTATAAAAAACCGTATTTTCAAATATTATGCATTACCATAGCTTCCTTAATCTTCAATAACATTTGTTTATATTATAGGTCAATCGATTCGACTCGAATAAACAAACCTTTTCTGTTTTTGCATCAACTTTAAATTATGTTAATGAAAAAAGTTTTTCTCTAAAAAACCGAGTTTCAAAATATATAAATTACAATAACTTTCCTACTCTTTGATAAAATGCGTTATTATCATAGGTCAATCGATTCGTTTCGAACCAAGGAATCTTTTATATTCTTTCATCAACTCTGAATTATGCTAGTGAAAAAAGTTTTACTATAAAAAACTGATTTTCAAAATATATAAATTACCATAACTTCCCTACTCTTCAATAAGATGTATTAATATTATAGGTCAATCGATTCGTCCCGAACCAAGGAATCTTTTATATTCTTGCATCAACTTTGAATTATGAGAATGAAAAAAAATTTTATGATGAAAATCTATTTCAAATATAATATAAATGACAATAACTTTCTTACTCCTTGATAAAATGTGTTAATATTATAGGTCAATCGATTCGTCCCGAACCAAGGAATCTTTTATATTCTTGCATCAACTTTGAATTATGCGAATGAAACAAGTTTTACTATAAAAAACCGATTTTTAAAATATTATTGAGTGATAGAAAAAAATGCAATAAATATTTTTAGAAATCCTTTGGTCAGTTTCAAGATATTAGTGAGGAAAATAAACTCTCCAAATTTTATCAATTTATCTGCAACCGTTTTCTAGTTATCATGTTCACAAAAAAGCGTGACATCCACACATCCACACACACACACACACACACATCCGGACAATTGCTTTATACCATTACAATTAAGCCTTTTCCCTTCCGGGGTAGGCGTGACTTGTTCGGTTGGAAGGTAGTGAAATAGGTATATAGGTATGAGGTTGATCGGTATATGGGTATAGGGTGGATGGGTATGTAGGTGTTATGTATAGATGTTTTAGATTGATCTGGAGTTCTCGTGTTATTTATATAAATGACACGTTCACTCCGCAACACTGCTCCGACCCAGGTTGCTGATCAATCTCTCTAGCGATCACCCCAAATGAGGAGCCGCACAAAATTATTATGTATGGTTCCCCACTTGGGCCCATTAGAATCCAAGGTCTTTGTTTCAGGCATCATTCACTCTATTGTCACTCTGTTTATAAACTATTTGTCGCCACATATTTCTGTCCTGGCATACTACTCTAGCTTCATTCACGTCCATGCATTTTTTCATGCAGGCTCTTGTATTTCTATGGCTTCTTATGTCTCTTCGTATTAGTGTCTCATTCACAGATTCTAACCATTCTTTCGGCGGTCTACCTCTGAGAATTTTGCCATTTACTTTACCTTTATACACTTGCTTGGTCAGTCGTTCATCTTTCATTCTTTCAAGATGTCCGAACCACCTTAGCTTAGAACATTGTATTCGACATTTTTAAATTAAGGAGGGTTTAATTAAATGAATTTAAAATTTTTGAAAAATGTCACCATTACAAAGCTTCCTCTATGAGGAAGCAAAATTAAAGGGAAATGGCTTAATGGTATAATAATAATAATAATGATGATGGGTGGAAATATATTATAATTTGAGGAAATTTTAGAAATTCATGGCAATAGAACGGTAACTTTTGTAACCAGTAACTGGGGTGCCTTCCCGCCCCTCACGAGACGTTCAAAAGGGGTAGGGGTTTGACCAACATTATTTCTATAACGAGAAAATAAGTAAAATAAATATTCTATAAGAGAAAATCAAGATCCGGCAAAATATGTCGCAAGAGAAAATTTAAAACCGGCAAAATACACAGGATCCGTATACACTACAAAAATATAATTCTTAAACAAATAATTATTGTTTGAATAATAAAAACTTATTTTTTAGTATGAATTTAATGGAGAACTGCTATTTTGCATTTTTTGGGGTCACTGTCCAAGCATAATAACAATTCACAAAAATTTTATCACAAGTAGCTCTTTTTTCCATTTTTTTTTCTAAATCAAGCTTTTCCCATTTAAAACCCCATGTTAGTTTCAAAGGCTCGGTGGTACGGGTTAACTTCGACAAAAAAAAAGAAAACAAGAAAAATGTTAAGTTGATAAACTGTAAATATAAATTAAGTATTGATTTTTAAAATTGAACTGTAGTACGACTCTTAACAATAGAATTATAATAAAATTGATTTTATAAGACGATTCTGAATCTGTTTATAATTAAATAATTTATAGATTTTTACGTTAAAAATTGAACTATTTCAATTTTAATGCCTTACGTAATTAATTAAATGTATGCATCCGATTGAAACTTCCAAATATTTTGTTAATTTTCAAAAACATTTTAATTAATATATTCATAATTTTAAAGTTTTCATTGTTTCATTTTTTTTTATTTTTCATTTGTAAATGACATTTTTCATTTAGGATTTCCAAGAAACAACTTATAATCTCTAAATTGTACTGTTTTTAAGTTAAAATTGTTCAAAAATGATATAATTTTCAACACTTAAAAAATTCATTGATTCATTCTTCAAACTATTTGATTTGAGACCGTACTTAAATTACGTAACAGCTTAAGGGGGAGGGAGAAGTCAAAAGATTTTGTTACGATTTGTTACTGAAGGGGGGGGGGGTCCTTCATTCATGTATGTAACTTTCGGAAATTCACAAATTAAATAAGTATCTCGCAGAAATTGTACAGAAATTTAATATGAATTCAACTTTACGCACCAAAGAAAACTGGTGAGTGTAAAGAGGAACCTAGCCAACAACAATTTTTTTTAATTCAGGAAAAAGTCAGGGATTTGGAAAAAATCTTACAAAATTCTGAGATTTATATAACTTTAAATAACTGTCAAACCGAATAGATTTGAAAATTTTTAACTTTTATTTGAAATTATTTTATTCCGCTTATAAAAGATTCTAGGTTCAAAATGTTACAAATGTAATATTCTGGTTTTTGAATATTAATGGTCAGGGAAAATGAAAAGGTAGTTAGGGAAAAATTAGAGAATTTTAAAAATTAAGTTTTGCGGTAATCCTGATATAACATTCTTCTTAGTAATTTATTTGGTTTGTATTTATATTTCTTTTTTTGCAGTTGCTTCTTCCTGAAAATGATCTTTTTAGTTTTGAATTTTATTATTTGTTTGAAAATGTAACAGTTTTGTTCAAAAATTAATTTTTTTGCTTGAAAATTCCACTATTTCGTAGAAAATTTACTTTTTGACAGAAATTCATATTTTTGTGTTGAAAAATAAATTTAAATGTTTTTTGGATAAAAATCCAACTATTTTTTGGAAAATGTATATTTTTTATGAAAAAATTCATCTATCTGAGTAAAAAATTAATCTTTTTTTGATAAGAATGCAACTGTTTGGTTGAAAATTCAACTATTTCGTAGAAAATTTATCTTTTGAGGAAAATTCACATTTTGTGAAGAAAAATTAATTTAAATATTTTTTCGATGAAAATTCAACTATATTTTTCAATATTTGTCTTTCTGATTTAAAAAGTCATCTGTTTTAGTAGAAAATTGATCTTTCTTCGATGAAAATGCAACTGTTTGATTAAAAATTAAATAATTGTTTTAGAGAGGCATTTGTATGAAAATTCAACTGTTATTATCGAAAATTCGTCTTTTTGGGTTGAAAATTCAAATACCTTCGTAGAAAAATTACTTCTTATTTGAACTGTTTTTTTTTTGAAAATTTTGTTTGAATCACTTTGTTAAAAAATAATTTTTTCGTTGAAGATTCATATTTTTATTTGAAAATTCATCTTTTTGGTTAAAGTTTGACTATTTAGTTGAGAACTTATTTTTTATAATTGAAAATTTAACTGCATGGGTAAAAGTTGAACTATTCTGTTGAATTTGTTTTTAATGAAGCTTTACCTGTTTGGTTAAAAATTTAACTATTTTGTTGAAAATTAATTTTTTTGCTGAAAATTCCTATTTTACTGGTTGATAATTCAATGTTTCTACAGAAAATTCATCTTTTGGCTCTCAGGATCAACAATTCAGGTGAACTTTTTTTTCTTTCATCACTGAGAAATCTTTTCATTTGATGAAAATTCGTCTTTTGATTTTGAAATTAATTTTTTTCAATTACATTTCATCCTTCTAGGTTGAACTATCAACCATTAAACTTTTTTTGTTACGAATTTTCTTTTAAGGTTGAAAATTGAACTATTTCTTTGAAAATTCAATTGTTTTGTAGAGAATTTAATTATTTTTTAGAAAATTTAAGTATTTAAGTAATTTAAGTCATCTCTTATCGTAGAAAAGTCACTTTTTTTGTTTAAAAGGAATAAATTTCAAAATTTTTGATTCGTATATGTATGTTAATGGGATT
The DNA here is from genome assembly GCA_932178445.1 of Andricus quercusramuli. NCBI lineage: Eukaryota > Metazoa > Arthropoda > Insecta > Hymenoptera > Cynipidae > Andricus > Andricus quercusramuli. The sequence goes on from CAKNXH010061370.1 coordinate 18,834, forward strand.
TGAATGTTAATGGTTACAGAAGAAAAATTGGTCGAAGAAAAATCATAGAATTTTGAAAATAAAGTTTTCTCCCTGCACAGCACGCATTATCCTAAATACGACTAATTTCCACTAGTTTCAAGTCCCATATCTTATTATTCCTGGAAACCATAAATTACGTACAGCAATAGGGCGTTAGAAACATTTTGTTACGGTTCGTTACATGGGGGGGTGTTGATTATCCGTTACGTAATTTACGTACGGCCCCTTTCCTAAAACGCATTTTCTCCTTTGCCTGCTTAGTCAATCTTTGTTCATAAAATACCATTGCGGACCGATATGAGTTCTCTGAAAGAACACATTGTGTGGCATTTATATTACGCATCTAAATTTAGAATTAGGCTAATTATATTTCCTGAAGAAGATTAATAAATTCTATCACTTATATATATCTAGATATATATCACTTATATATCCAGAAAACAATAATAAGAGAGAGGGAGAGAGAGAGAGAGAGATGGAGAAGGAGAGAGAGAGATGGATAAGGAGAGAGAGAGATGGGCAAACAGAGAGACCGAAAGGCTCTTTTCTGTGGGTGAAGAAAAGCGAGCCTCCGGTCTGTGCCATAAGACACAACGTGTGTGTCACAGGCCTGCGTTACACGATGCAGTCGTGGTTTCATTCGAGGTAGGCTCGACTCCCCATATCCAGGTCTAAGATGTTTACACATCAAAAATATTTTAAAAATTGTAATCATGCGAAGTTCCCAAGACGAACCCCGGTTGGACCGGAAAAATGTAGGTAAAGGAGAAATCTTCTTTACTTGTGAGTTTCGGGTGGTAATGCGTTGAGCTTGTATGTGTTTTGCATATTCTTCAGAAAATTGGTTGCAGAAAACCAGAGAAGAGTGGGAGAAATATCAGGTAAGAAGTGAAACGATAACTTTAATTTGAAGATTTAAAACCTGTTTCTCTTCAAAATTTAATAATTCAAGAATTCCCAAAGAGATTTATAAAAAATATTTCAGATTTTTCAATTACCCGCCCGATAGTCGTACCTTTACCTAACCTCTTTATTGCTTTTGTGTATCATGACTAAAGAATTTTTTTAAATATGTTGATTTTTCAATTTACATCAGTAAATTCTTGATCTAAGATGAATAATATTTGAAATTATACAGCTTTTCATAAATATTTAGTCCTTGAAATTTGTTTCCACTTACGTACTTTCCGTTAGACCTTATTTAACGCTTATTTTAAATTTTTCTAATGTGCTTTGCATAACTAATATGTCATAAATGATTGCCTTCTAAAAAATTTTTGAAATTTTAAGCGTATGAACTTTGTAAAGCAAATATTAAACTATGATGCCAGGAATCGATTTTGCTTCTGATATTCCTTGAAATCGAGAATTTCGGAAGATTTGGAAGGGGGCTCCTCTTAGGCAACTTTCCGCTATTTTCCTTACATACGTTTTTAACAAAAAAAAGTTGGTTTATTAAATATCGTGAGAATGACAAAGAATCACAGTATGGGCAGTAATACGGGGTCTCACACCTGTAAGCTGAATTTTATCAAACACGGGATATGGTATTTAGTTTATATAATTCAATAGAATATCTATACCTATAGCTATTTCCATACCAACATTTCCATCCTCAAAATTATACCAAATTTGTTCATTTTGACAAGATGAAAAGATTGATGTGTTTAAAAACATTATATGGCCAAATGAAATCAAGATATGTACAGATTTTTCATTTTGTTTAACGTTTGTATTAGAAAAAAAAAACTTTTAAAATACACAGAAATGTTTCAAGTACAAGTCTGATTAATTTTTATTTAATAAATCGATTGAATTATATTGAAACCTTCTCTGACGTATGAACAATAAACCATTAATGATAAACAATTAACAATAAAGCTAAATAAGCAATAATAAATAATAAAAAATTGCAGGCGAAATCGCCTTTTCATTTCCCTCTGCCTTTCTTTTATAATCGAAAATCCTATAATAATGAACAGGCCCAAACTACTTTAAAAATGTTTTTTGACGAATTTCTGCTTTAGAAGATTACAAAGTTAGAGCTTTATTTATAGAATTGTGAATTATTAAAGGTATATAATTGATAGATTCGTCAGAGGAGTCGATCACTCTGATTTTTCGTGTACCAGGAATATATTCCCTGAGAAATATTCAAGAAAATACAGAATAAAATGGAATATTTGGGAATACAAGGGATATGAGAATATGTAGGAATATGAGGGAATATGTAGGAATATCGTAGAGGGAATATGAGGGAATATGTAGGAATGTGAGGGAATATTTGGGAATATGAGACAATATTTCGGAATATATTTGAATTATTTATATTAAATTACATGTATTCTCACCCTTTCCCTCAAAACACCATAATTTGTGTTTTATTGATCTCAGTTTAGAGGCCCGTGTTCTTCATGCTTATATTCACTTTGCTCAACATTATTTGCAAATCTTTGATTGACTCTGCCATAACAACCCTAACCCACGTACCCTTACTGTCCCTAGACCCACAAATAATCATAAATTCACGAAATAATAATAAATGAATAAACAAATGAATAAGGGTTCATCCACAATTCACGTAAGGTGTTTTTCTGAAATTTTCACCCCCCTCACCCCCCATGCAAGATACCGTGAGATTTGTTGTCCCCTCCCTTTCTCTTCAAATATTGCTAAGATTTTATAAACTTAGAGAACAAAACTACACATAAAATATAAATTCTGTTAATTAAATGAACGTAGAAGCTCAATAAAATTAGTTTGAGAACATTAAATGGGTTAACAATAATAAGTATTTAGTTACAATTTTAGTACAATTTAACACAATTTTATCATATCTTCAGTGCCTAAAATGTTGCATAGTCCGACATACTGTGTGTATTCTATTACTATTCTTCTGTGGTCTATAAATGATCGAAATTCCTATTTATTTATCGCAGGCTTCAAGTTTCCCTTTTTTCGGAGATTTTTCGGATTTTGTGGAACATTCGACTTTTTTGGTTGAAAATTCTTCTCTTTTTGTAGAAATTTGATTCATTTTTGTTTAAAATGTAACTGTTTGGTTACAAATTAATTTCTTTAGGTTAAAAATTAATTTTGTCGTTGAAAATTCACATTTTCATGTTTGAAATTCAACTGTTATGTAGAAAATTCTTATTTTGGGCTCGAAGTTTTAAAAATATGGTAGACAATTTAATAACTTGGTAGCAAGGTCGTAGTAATAGTTATCTTTGTTAGTTGATAATTCAACTATATGGTTCAAAATCCATTTTTTTAGAAAAATAATCCTCTCGGTTAAAAATTAATTCATGTATTTTGTTGAAAATTCTTTCATTTTGTTAGAAAATCAATTCTTTTTTATAAATGCAACTGTTTGGTTAAAAATTAATCTGTTTTAGTTGAGAATTCACGTATTTTGTTAAAAATTTGTCTTTTTTTAAAATTAAATTTAACTGCTTTTGATACAAAATTGAAATATATATTTTTTTTAAATATCCAATATTACATTTTTTGTTAAAAATTAATCTTCTTAGGTTGAAAAATCAACTCCTTTGTTGAAAGTTGAACTACTTTTTCAAAAATTCATTTTTTTTGTATGAAGATTCATAATTTTAGTTGACATTTTATGTATTTGGTTGAAAATTAAACTGTTTTGCGCAAAGCTTCCCTAATAGCACGGAACGTTCCGCGGGCACATTCGGAACTTTCCAGGAACGTTCCCGGAACGCGTAAAATGTCCGCCCCTTGGGAACATTCCAGGAACGTTCCACCAGGACATGAGAGCAACCTTCCATTATTGTTATTTTTAACAGCAATCATCTCGTAAACCGTAAGAGATAGGTAAAAATGGATGTCATTTTTGAGTTCTGAGTACCGCACATACTACACTATAATATGATATTCGTATCATAAATTCACATCGATTTTGATCTATCACTTACGGTTTACGTGTTATTGATTGATAATAATAACAATAACGTTAATTTATGTTTGGAACGTTCCCAAGCGGCGGACATTTTACACGTCCCAGGAACGTTACTGGAACGTTCCGAAAGTTCCCGCGGAACGTTCCGGGAACGTTCCAGGAACGTTCCGTGCTATTAGGGTTATGTGTTTGGCTTCAAAATTTAACATTTCATAGAAACTTTCATAGAAATTTCAAGTTTCCTTTCAATTGAACTCTTTTGATTTAAAATAAAAATCTTTTCTTGATTAAAATATTGTATATTACTTGTTTTTTAGAATTCATCGGCTTTGTAGGTCCCTCAGATCAGATTAGAGATTAGACCATTTAAAACTGAAGCATTAAAACTTTATCAAGTTGAAAAAAAGATATGTAAAATTAAATAATATCAAATTAGGAAACCTAGAAATTCAACGTCATGATCGGTCATCATCAAACAATAAATAATTTCGAAATGAAAGTAATAATATATGTATATTAAAACTTGAACAATTGTGGATTTAAAGTATTTTAAACTAAAAATCTAAAATTAGTTATTCAAAGTCAATAACTTTCAAATTGTGTAAGTTACAAGTAAATTATTATTCAATTCATGTGCAATTTATAATAATTGCATAATAATTGCAAAGGCTCCAGATAAAAAGCTATACAAATACAATCGGTGAACGGAAGGAAAGGTAATCGGGAAAATGGGGAATATAATATTTCAGAATATTTGTGAATATCTAGGAATACTTCAGAATATGTGGGAATATTTAGGAATATAAGGAAATATTTGGGAATACAAAGAGTATGAAGAATATCTGGGAATATTTAAAGAAAATATGGGAATGTTTAGTGAGTGTACCAGAAATAATGTAGGTCACACCTCTGACCCTTTCCATTGTCTCGGGGGGGGGGGGGGGGGGGGG
>CAKNXH010061371.1:0-18527 GCA_932178445.1 Andricus quercusramuli
CCGACTAATAAAATTCTCGACAGTTTCTATTATAGCCAAATTTGAAATTTCCCAAATAATGAAATTCATGAATTGAAAATTTCCGACAGTTTGTCATATTACCGAATTTTTAAATTCCCGAAAAATAAAATTCCTGTTACTGTGTAATTCTCGAATTGGAAAATTCCCTAATAATACTGCATGAATAAATTCCAAAATTATAAAATTCGCGAATAATGAAATTCCCGACTAATAAAATTCCCGAAAATTTCTAATATTACTTAATTTGAAAATTTCCGAATAATAAAATTCCCGACTAATAAAATTCTTGACAGTTTCTATGATTACCTCATTTGAAAATTCCCAAATAATAAAATTCACGAATCGAAAAATTCCCGTCCAATAAAATTCTCGACAGTTTTTAATATTACGGAATTTGAAAATTCCCGAAAAATAAAATTCCTGTTACTGTGAAATTCTCGAATTGGAAAATACCAGAATAATAAAATTCCTAAATAATAAAATTCCCGACTAAAGAATTTCCGACAGTTTCTAATATTACCGAATTTGAAAAATCCCAAATAATAAAATTCATGAATTGAAAAATTCCCGACTAATAAAATTCTCGACAGTTTCTATTATAGCCAAATTTGAAAGTTCCCAAATAATAAAATTCGTGAATTGAAAATTCCCGACAGTTTCTCATATTACCGAATCTTAAAATTCCCGAAAAATAAAATTCCTGTTGCTGTGTAATTCTCGAATTGGAAAATTCCCTAATAATACCGAATGAATAAATTCCAAAATTATAAAATTCGCGAATAATAAAATTCCCGACAATATCTGATATTACCTAATTTGAAAATTTCCGAATAATAAAATTCCCGACTAATAAAATTCTCGACAGTTTCTATTATAGCCAAATTTGAAAGTTCCCAAATAATGAAATTCATGAATTGAAAATTCCCGACAGTTTCTCATATTACCGAAATTGAAAATTCCCGAAAAATAAAATTCCTGTTACTGTGTAATTCTTGAATTGGAAAATTCCTTAATAATACCGAATGAAAAAATCCAAAAATTATAAAATTCGCGAATAATGAAATTCCCGACAATTTCTAATATTACCTAATTTGAAAATTTCCGAATAATAAAATTTCCGAAAATTTATAATATTACCGAATTTGAAAATTATCGAATAATAAAATTCAGGAATTGAAAAATTTCCGACGAATAAAATTCGCGACAGTTTCTAATATTACAGAATTTGGAAATTCTCTAATAATAAAATTTCAGAATAATAAAATTCCCGACAATTGCTAATATTACCGAATTTGAACATTCCTGAGTAATAAAATTCATGAATTGGAAAATTCCCTACTAATAAGGTTTCCGACAGTTTCCAATATAACCGAATTCGAAAATTGCCGAAAAATAAAATTCCCGTCACTGTAAAATTCTCGAATTGGAATTTCCGAATGATGAAACTTCCGAATTGGAAAATTCCCGACAGTTTCTAATATTACCCAATTTAGAAATTCCCGTTGTCACTGCAAAATTCCCGAATTGGAAAATTCCCTAATAATAAAATTTCTGAATAATAAAAATTTCCGAATAATAAAATTCCGGAATTTGAAAATTCCCGAATGATAAAATTCCCGGACAGTTTTTAATATTATGGAATTAAAAAATTTCCGAATAATAAAATTCCCGATACCTTATAATATTAACGAATTAAAAAATTCCCGACAGAAAATTTCCGAATTATAAAATATCTGAACTAGAAAATTCCCGAATTTAAACAATTAAAAAGTTTTCTTTTATAAATATTATTTATTCATTAAAAATACAATAATCAAATATTTTCAGAAAAAAAGTATTTTTAATGTTTAAAGGTTCTAAAATTATTGTTTAAATTAAAAATATTACTATTTCATATATTTATAAATATAGTATTTTGTAGAATGTGGGACTCTCAAGTTTGGTAATATTATTAACTTTCGGGAATAAAATTTTAGTATTCGGGAATTTTTCAATTCGAGGTTTTTATCGGACGACTGAATAATCCCGAAAAATAAAATTCCCGACACTGTAAATTTCCCGAATAATAAAATTCCCGAACGGTTTATAATATTACCGAGTAATAAAATTCACGGAAAATGTATAATATTGAAGAATTTCAAAATTTCCGAATAATAAAATTCCCGAAAAATAAGAGTCAGGCTTGAAAAATTTCTGAATAATAAAATTCCCGATAGCTTATATTATCGAATTTTAAAATTCCCGGCAGAAAATGTCCGAATTATAAAATATCCGAACTAGAAAATTCCCCAGTTCAAAAATTTTTAAAAATTTCTTTCATAAAAACATATTATTTATTTATTTGAAATACAATAATCAAATATTTTCATAAAAAAAATATTTTTTTATGTTTAAAAATTCTAAATTTATTGTTTAAATTTAAAATAACAATTATTGAAAAAAATACATTTCTGGGTAACATTTTTCTTCAATTATTGTTATTTTTAATTCAAACAATAATTTTAAAAACTTTGAACATCAAAAAACTTTCTTTGATAAAAATGTTTGCTCATTGGGTTATTAATAAATAAATAATATTGATTAAAAACCAGTTTAAAATGTTTTTTGATTCAGGAATTCTATAATACGGGAATTTTCTAGTTCGGATATTTTATAATTCGGAATTTTTTGTCGGGAATTTTATTATTCCGCAATTTTCAATTTCTTTAATATTATAAATTTTCGGGAAGTTTATTATTCGGCAATTTCCCAATTCGGTAATATTATGAACTTTTCGGGAATTTTAATATTTGGAAATTTTATAATTCGGGAAACGAATCATTTGGGAATTTTCAAATTCGGAAATTTTAAAGTGCCGGGAATGTTATTTTTCTGGATTTTCAGTCGTCCCAAATATCCGAACCAGAAAATTCCCTAATTAAAAAATTCCCGAATTTGAACACTTACATTTTTTAAAATAAATATGATTTATTTATTAAAAATACAATAATAAAATATTTGTGATTTTTACAGTTTCTAAAATTATTTCAATTTAAAATAACAATAATTGGAAACAATTTTCATACAGAAATTATTGATATACGATTTTTAATTTTCATTATTTGTCATAAATTATATTAATATAATTTTTAACTCACTTTTGGACATGAAAAAGTAATTTCTCAAATTTACAAGCTTTTGGGATCGTTCAGAATATTTCAAAATAGTTTAAATGAAAAGACCATGATGTATTCTGAACAAATTAAAAATTTATTTAATAATAATTACAAGACATTGATTAGTGAAACACACACAGGCATTCAAAGTAGGAAAATTCAACTTACACTCATTCTTTCCATAAATCGGCTTAAAAATTTAATTTCGGGAAGACCTGCTTCGCAAGGAAAGCATTTCGTTCTAAATCTAATTTAAAAAATAAAACCTATTATTTAAGAGTAGAAAATTAGCTTAAATACTCATCGCAGAAGGATAATCATAGTTCAACAGTCTTTTTTCGATATATGATACCTATCTAATAAGATTTTATGGTACTTACCTATCAAAAACTTACTTTAGAAAATGTTTAAATAAAATATATTTTGTGATAAATACCATAAAATCATTTTAAATCGGAAACTTTATTAAGAAAGTCTTAGATCTATAGATCCTATTATAAATCATATTATTTGTAGGTCTTGAGCTCTTTAACAAACAAAAAACAAAATACTTTTTAGCCACCTTACTCAATATATTCATAAAATATTTCGAAATATTCATATTTTGTATTTTCGATGTCAAGTTTAAAAATAATTTATTAATACATCACGTAAAAAATCACTTTAAAAAAAGCTGCAGCTCAGAAAACATTATAGAAAAACAGGAAATTCCCTCAAATTAAAAAGCAGTAAAAATATTAAAAACCCACTTTCGGGCCTATTACGAAAAAGGGATAAAATTGATATGCACGATTCTAAAAATATACAGATAGCAAAATTTACTGAGTGCCGCTTATTTTTAATATCACTCCAATAAAAAAGATAAATTCTGCTGTAAATTTTGAATTTTGTAAACTTCACCCCCTAAAGTTCTTCCTTTTGATAACAAAAAATACTGACATAAACTTTCTTTTATAAAAAAAAAGGATTTTTTTTTAGTTTTTAATTTGAAAATGAAATACAAATTCAATGCAAATAAATTCTTTCACTCCAGAAAATATTTATTATTACACAGAATTATAAAATATTCGACAATTTAAAATTCTGAATTCAAACTATTAAAAAAATTATTTTACAATCAATAGCATTTATTTATTAAAAATGCAATAATGAAATATCTAGATCAACGATATTTGATATACCAAGTGGAACCACTTTGCTAAAAATTCATTTTTTGGCGATTAATCATTTTTTTTTTAAATCTTTTTTTTCAGAATTTAATTATTTTGTTAAAGTTTTGAAATTGATTTTTTTTAAACTGAAATTCCATGCTTGGTTTGTTGAGCATTTATCCTTAGTTGAAAATTCAAATATTTGGTTGAAAATTCATGTATATTGTTGGAAATTATTCTTTTTTAGTAGAAAATTAATTATTTTTTTGAATTGAAAATTAATTTTGTTTTGATGGGACATTTTCAATGAACTAAAAATTTTAGTCAATTTTTTGTCGACATTTTTTTTATAGACATTTAAACTTTTTCGTAGAAAATTCATTTGTTTAATTGCAAATTTAACTATTTCGTTGAAACTTATTTCTCTAACAGAAAATTAAACTATTCTATTTTTTGTTGACAATTGATCTTTTTTAATTGAAAATTTATCTATTTTATTAAAAATTTGTCTTTTTTGGTAGAAAATTAACCTTTTCAGTAAGAAATTAGATTTTTTATTAAAAATAAATTTTTTTAACTGAAAATTCAACTATTTCATGTTTGTTTGAAGACTAACCTTCTTCAGTTGAAAATTCAACTATTTGCTTGAAAATTTTTGTGATTTGTTAAAACTTTGTCTTTTGTGGTAGAATATTAATTTTCTGGGAGACTAATTCACCTTTTTGGTTGAAAATTCCATTGAAAATTAAAATATTTGGTTGAAAATTTATGTATATTGTTGGAAATTATTCTTTTTTGGTAGAAAATTACTTATTTTTTTTAATTCAAAATTAATGTTGTTTTAATTGGAAATTTTCTAGGAGCTAAAAATTTAAATAAATTTTTTGTCGACATTTTTTTTGATAGAAATTTAAACTTTTTGGTAAAAAATTCATTTGTTTGGTTGAAAATTTAACTATTTCGTTGAAACTTATTTCTCTAACTGAACATTAAATTATTCTATTTTTTGTTGACAATTGATCTTTTTTAGTTGAAAATTTATCTATTTTATTGAAAACTTGTCTTTTTTGGTATAAAATTAACCTTTTTGGTAAGAAATTAGATTTTTTATTGAAAATAATTTTTTTCAACTAAAAATTAAACTATTCCATTTTTCGTCGACATTTTTTTGAGACATTTAATCTTTTTGATTGAAAATTTAACTATTTTGTTTAAATTTTAGTGTATTTGGTTAAAAACTTATTTCTCTAACCTGAAATTGGACTATTCTATTTTTTTGTTGAAAATTCAGCTATTTTGTTGGAAAGTAGTTTTTTTAGTAGCAATATATTTTCTTTTGGTTAAAAATCCAACTATTAGATTGAAAATTCGATTAAAAATTAAAATATTTCTTTGAAAAATCATGTATTTTGTTAAAAAATTATTTCTCAGACTTAAAATTAAAATATTCTATGTTTCGGTTAAAATTTTTTTTACCAGTTGAAAATTCACTTATTTTGTTGAAAACGTGTCTTTTTTAGTAGAAAATTAAATTATTTTGGTAGCAGTGCATGTTTTTGGGTTGTGAATTCAACTTTTTTTTGCCAAAAATTCGTCTTTATGACTTAAAAACTCAACATCATGGATGAGATTTTTTTTCTTTATTGACTGAAAAATCTTTTATTGTTGAAAATTCAAATCTTCTGTTGAAAATTTGTATTTTTTGGTTTAATGTGACCGTTTTTTAATTGAAAATAAAAAAAAATTGTGGAAATATCAACTATTACACTTTTTCATGAGAAATCATTTTTTTTATCAAAAGATTACATTATTGCATTTTTAATTATTTAAATTCTGGAATTTTCCAACGTTCGAAATTTTGCAATATCGGATATTTTACAATTCGGCAATTTTATGTCGGAAATATTATTATTCCGGAATTTTCGAAAAATTTTTATGTCGAATTTTTGTCTATTTTGGGAATTTTACAGTGCCTGGATACTTAGTTTTCGGGATTTTCAGTCGCCCGAATTATTGTTCTGAAATGGCCCCTAAAATTTTGTTTTCCTGAACTGATATACACAGTATTTCTTCCATAATATAAAGAAAATATTTTCTATAATGAATAAATTAAAAATATTTATATTGGATGAATTATTTAGCCTTAAATTTATATTTTTTAAATTTCAAACAATGAAAATTCATCAACAGGCCCAAAATGGTCTTGCGGAACACCTGAAGAATTGTTTAAAAATAAAATAAAATTTGTCAGTATTTTTTTCACCAAAAGGAAGAAATTTAGAGGATGGCGTTTGCAAAATCTAAAAACACACATTTTCTTTCGACATCATACCGTAGAGTTCAATTCGAAATTGAGCAATTTTTAAAATGGTTCATAAAATAGACGAAAATAGGCCCAACGCTTGACAAAAATTTTGAAGAAGAAATCTAAGCTTTCTTTAGAAAAAAACCGGTTAATTTATTAAAAGTGATATGGATATGAGTGTTTTGGCTTCAGTTTTAGGTATGGAAGCTGCAATCCTTATCCAATTCTTTTTTTATTTTTATTTTATTTCTTTTTTATTTTATTTTATTTCTTGGAAGATTCTTTGCAATTCTGCTTGGTTGGATTTGATTAAGATAATAATTATTTAGCAAAAAATTTGTTTTAATAAAACCCAATCAAACAAGATTGTAAAAATTCTTTCAGAAAATAAAACCCAACTCTTGTAGCTTTTACCTAAAATGAAACCTAAACCCGAAAAAATCCATGTAGAATGAGCATTTGCTAATTGTTAGATTTCTCCTTTAAAAGTCAGATCATTGGGTTTATTTTCATTAAGAAGGTCCAAAAATGCATTGGAAAACTTTTTATTCGAATTTTTATGAATAACGCCCGGAAATTTGTTCGAGTTCACACCAAAATGAATCCATAATTTTTTTTTGAAAAAAAAAGATAATATTTGGAGGTGGCACAGTCTCACGTATTTCCCATAAGAAAAAAAGACGTTTTTGTAAATTTTATTCAGAATGCTCAATATTAGCTGAATCGAGTTCAAACTCAACATTTTTTTTCACAATTAGCCATAGAATACTTTCTAATACATGAAATACTACTTTAGACTGCTAATTAGATGTTTATATGCATTTTTTAAACAATTTATTATTGTTTTTAGCAATTTTCCCTTAGAATAGAGTTAGAAAGTAGCGGTTTTTTTTCCAAAATTTACTACTTTTTGTCCAACTTTCAATCGGAGAGAGGTATACTTCATTAATCTTATCAAATATAATTTTTTTTAACAATTTATTATTATTGATAATGATATTCTCTTAGAATCATGCTGGAAAATTGTAGTTTATTTCTGAAATTTTCAACTATTTTCACTTTTCTCTAATTGAAAATTGACAAAAAGTGGGAAATTTTTCAAAAAACCGCGACTTTCTATCTCTATTATAAGAGAAAATTGCTAAAAACAATAATAAATTATTTAAACATCTAGATATCAGTATAAAGTAGTATTTTAAGTATTAGAAAAAATTTCCATTAAAAAAGCACGCAAAAAATCATAATTAGCGCCAAAAACTCGCAAAACCCATTTTTTAACTTATGGGCTTTTTTTGGGACCCTATAAAACAGACTTATGGGGGTGATTTTTGAAAAGAATTATTTGATTTGTATTCTATGGTAAATTGTGAAAAGAAATTTTAAGTTCCAACTCGATTCAGCTAATATTGAAGATTCTAAATAAAATAAATCTTCAACTGACATAGTTGCATTTTAAAACAAAAAGATGAATTTACAACCAAAAATTAAATAATTAAATTTTTAGTCAAAAAATGAATGTTCAACCAAAAAGATTAATTTTTATCCTAAATTATGAAATATTTAACTGGAATAACAGTTACGTTATCAGTTTAAAACAAATTTCAACCAGAAAAGAAAAAAATTTCAACAAAATAGTTACATTTTCGGCAAAAAATTCCTTTTTATTAAAAAGAAAAAAAATAGTTTTCAATCAAATAGCTCATATTTCAACTGAAATACTTGAATTTTTAATCGAAAATAAGAATTTTTAAACAAGAAGATTAGCTTGCAAAGAAAAAGTTAATTTTCTTCTAAAAAATTGATTTTTTAACAAAATAAGTGGATTTTAAACTAAATAGTTGAATTTTTAATTGAAAGGTAGAAATTTTCATCCAAATTGTCGAATTTTGAACTAGAAATGATAAATTTTTAACCAAAAATGGACAGTTAAATTTTCAGTTAAAGAAATTAATGTTCAGCGAAACTGATGAATCTTCAACTAGAATAGTTAATTTTATACCAAAAAGATGAATTTTTAACCATAAAGATTAATTTTCTACTAAAAAGGCGAATTTTTCACATAGTACATAAAAAATATCAATTTTTAACCAAATAGTTGAGTTTTCATCCAAAAAAGATAAATTTTCAAACAAAAATAGAATAGTTCACTTTTCTGTTATAAATCTAGTTCTTGAAAAAATGGATTTTCAGAAAAATAGTTCACTTTTCTGTTGGAATGGTTGTATTTTTAATTCAAAAAATTAATTTTCAACAAAATTGTTATATTTTTAACCAGAGTTTTTTTTTTAACAAAAAAAAAATGGATTTTTGTGTGGATTCGAAGAAATGTCCGGGCGTTATTCATAAAAATTCAGAAAATAATTTTTTGAACCATTCTAATGTTCGTCGATTCTATAAACCATTATCAGGCCTCACAGTCCCTATAGGATAAAATATAGGGAATATTCGAACGATTTAGAAAAAATTTTAGAGTTTAAAAAAATTCCTTTGATTTCCATAAAATTGGAATGAATTTAGAAGAATTTAGGACAAACGAAAATAATTCGATAAAATTCATAAAAATTTAAGGTGAATTAAAAAAAAAAAGTTAAATGAGTCAAAAACAATTTTAAAATATGAAGAAACTTTTATGAATTCAGTAACTTTGAAATGAGCTTAGAAAAATTCGAGGGAATTCAAAAGAATTTTATGAAATGCCTAAGAATTTAAGGAATTTAAGGATTTAAGAAATTTAAGATCAATTGAATAAAAAATTTAAAAATTAAAAAAATCCCTTGAAATAAGTAAAATTATTGAGGAATATTTAGAATAATTCAAGTGAAGTAAAAAAATTCAAGGGAATCCCAAAGAATTTAAAAGAATTCAGGGTTAATTTCAAATCTCTTCAAATCTTTGAAACCCTACTATTTTTTAACTTAAAAAAATGACTAATGACTACAAAACAATTTTAAAAAAATCCATTTATTTCTGTAAAATTTGAGTGAATTTAGAGAAATTTAAGGGAATCGAGAAGAATTCGATAAAATGCATAAAAATTCAAGGTGAATTTAAAAAACATCTAATGAATTGACAAAAATTTTAAAATATGAAAAAAAATAAAAAATAAAATAAATAATATTGAGTAATTTTAGTATTCTCTCAATAAATAAATATTAAGCTCAAAATTCATCTTTCTTCTTTAAAATTCAACTATTCTAGTTAAAGATTTACAATTTTATAAAAATAAAATAAAATAAAAATAAATCTTCGTGACATTCATTGATTTGAATTAAGTATGAAATAAATTTCATAAAAAATTAAAGAGAATTCAAAAGAATTTGATGAAATGCCTAAAAATTTAAGATGAGTCATAATTACTTCAAGACGAATTAAACAAAAACTTTTTAAAAATCCATCAACCTGAGTAAAATTGAATGCATCTAGAAGAATTCAAAAGGATTTAAAAGAATTCAGGATAAATTAATAAGAATTCAGGACGAATTCCAAATAAATTGCAAAAAATATAGGAAAATCTTTAAAAATCCATTAAAATATTTAAATCCCTTAAAATTATTAAAACCCTTGAAAATCTTTTGAAATTGTTTAAATCGCTTTAAAATGCATAGGAATCTTTTAAAATACCTTAAAATATTTCAAATACTTTGAAATCCCTTCAAACTATTGAAAAATTTTAAATTTTGAATTGAATCTTTTGAAATCCCTTGAAACTTTTTAAAGCTCTTGAAAATGCATGGGAATCTTTTAAAATACACTAAAATATTTCACATTCTTTCAAATCCTATTAAATTACTGAAATCAATTCACAATTTCATTACAATATTTTAAAATAACCTAGAATATTTCTAATCATTTAAAATCTTTTGAAGTACCTTGAAATTTTGTAAAGCTCTAGAAAATGCCAAGGAATTTGAAAAATACATTAAAATGTTTCAAATCCTTTGGTCATTTTATCACTTCATCTGCAGAACCAATTATATAAAAACTTTAAAAAAATCAAAAAAATCATTTGAATTATGTAAAATTGAGTAAATTTATAAGAATTCTAATGAATTAAAAAATTTGAAAGAATTTAAAAGAATTCAGAATAAATTAATAAGAATTCAGGGTAAAATCCAAAAATTAAATTTAAATCTCTACAAATATTTAAAACCCTACGAAATAACTCAATTTTCTTGAATAAATTCTTTAGAATCCACTGCAATTTTATTAAATCTCTTCAAATTATTAAACTCAATTAAAAATTCCTTGGAATCTTTTAAGATTTCATCAAATATTTCAAATAAAAATTCACTTCTCGTGAACAAATATTGTATCCACTAAAATATTATAAAATCCCTGTGAAATTCTATGATGATATTTCCCGAAATCTTGGAAAATGTATTAAAATACATTGAGAGTTTTAAAATACATTGAGAGTTTTTAAATCCATTAAAGTCATTGAAATTCTCGGAAATCTTCTAAAATAACGCGAAATGCTTTAAAATATCTTACGATCTTATAAATCCTGTAAAATCTTCCGAAATTCTAGACAATTTTTTATCCTAAAATATTTCAAGCGCTTCAAAATTCCCTCAAATTAATTAAATTAATAATTTTTATTTTCAGATTAATAATTCTTTGGATTCTTTTAAAATTCCTTAAAATATTTCAAATTAAAAGCTCTTCAAATAAATCAAAAGAATTAAAGACAATTCAGAAATAGGTATAGATCTGAATTAAATAGTGATTAACCCCTGAATTTTTTTTGTATGTAAAAGTGACTAATGTGATCTTTTCATTTAAAAAAGTGAATAAAAAATTTGACAAAAAAATGACTAATAGTGACAGTGTGACAGCCCTGATTATATTTTTTTACAGTTACTTCTTACAGAAATTCCCCGATTTTTGCTATTTTTTAGGGGATATAGGGACCGGTCTGTGAGGCCTGCATTATAAATATTGGATAAATTCCGAGATTGACTGGACCAGGGAGTCTAGCGTTTCTTCAAACAAAAATTCCAGGACTTTTCCAGGTTTTCCAGGTACTTTTTTTACAGTAAAAAAATAATACTTTGCACGAAACATAGTAGAAATTGTAGGCCTAGTGGAACTGAAAAAGTGTCATATGCGAAATTTCTCTTACGCCCCTAAAATTGGATTTTATAGAACAAACATTTTTTTTTTGGGCATTGTTCATTTTATCACGGTGAAACATCACGATGCTACGATAGAAAATATTCAAAGTTTCTCTGTTTTTCAACTTTAAAAACAATTTAATTAAACTTTTGAAATTCAATATTTTGTTGCTGTTTATAATTTAGCTAGTTTAGGTTTATTTGCAATGAAATAGTAAAATCGTCAACAAATAAGTTGATTTTTTAACAAAATTGTTGAGTTTACAACCTACAAAGATGAATTTTCAACTAAATAATCGAATTTTAAAGAGAAAGAATTAAACTTCAACCAAAAATAGCTGAATTTTCAACACAAAAATTGGAATGTTCGACAAAAAGACGAATTCTGAACGAAAAATTAAATAGTTGGTATTTCAAAAACAACAAAAAAAAAACGAAATTTTAATAAAATAGTTAAATTTTCAACCAAAGAACTGAATTACACAAAAATTCAACAAAGCTGTTAAATTTTGAAACAAATAGTTTCACTTTTAACCTGCAAAGATGAATTCTTAACCAAAATGACGAATTTTCAACAAAGAAAATTAATTTTCTACCAAAAAATTACAAATTTTTAACAAAATAAACCAATTCGTAAACATATAATAACATAGATTTTCGACCGAATAGTTGAATTTTTTACTAAAGACGATAAATTTCCATCGGAAAATGGAATAGTTAAATTTTCA
This sequence comes from Andricus quercusramuli, assembly GCA_932178445.1. NCBI lineage: Eukaryota > Metazoa > Arthropoda > Insecta > Hymenoptera > Cynipidae > Andricus > Andricus quercusramuli. The sequence goes on from CAKNXH010061371.1 coordinate 12,475, forward strand.
GTTGAAAGAATTAATTTTCGTAGAAAAAAAAGGATTTTCAACAAAATACTAAAAATCTTGAACCAATATAATAAATCTGAAGAAAAGTAGTTTAATTTCCAATCAAGTAGTTGACTTTTCAAATAGGAAGATTTTTAATTTCTACCAAAAAAGATCAATTTACTGAAAGAAATACGAATTTTCAACCAAAACTGGAATAGTTAAATTTTCAGCAAAAAAAAATGATTTTAATGCAAAAAAAATCATTTTTGACAGAATAATTCAATTTTCAAAAAATAAAATGAGAATTTTAAACCGAAAAAGGTGAATTTTTAATGAAAAATTTAATAGTGGAATTGTCGACTAAAAACGATAAATTTTTAACTTGAAATGAAATAGTTGAATTTTTAATTCAAAAAACTAATTTTCATACAGAAATAAAGTTTTTTCAACAAAATAGTTGAATTTTTAGCCAATAAGATGATTTTTTAATAAAGTTTTTATAGATTTCAACCTAGTAATTGAATTTTTAATAAAGAGAATAAATTTTCTAATAAAAAGAGATGTATTTACAACAAAAAAACGGAATTTCAATAAAAGTTAAATTTTTAACCTTTAACCAAATAGTTTAATTTTTAACCTAGAAAGATGAATTCTTAACCAAAAAGACGAATTTTCAACAAAGAAAATTAAGTTTCTACCAAAAAAGACAAATTTTCAACAAAATACACCAATTCGCAAACGAGTAATTTATTTTTTAACTAAAAATGAAAAAATGAATGTTTAATAAAGTAGGTGAACTTTTAACAAACAAACACATTTTTTGGTCTACAAAACAGATGAATTTTTAACCCGAAATTATTAATTTTCTATCAAAGAAACGAATTTTCAACAAATAAAGATTTTTCAGCCAAGACAGAAAATTGAAAAAATTGCCAAAGAAATTGTTGACCAAAAAATTGTAGTTTCAATCAAAAGTGAGAAAATTTCCACCAACAGGATTAGTATTTTACCAATAAAGACCAATTTTTGACTTAAAAAAAAAAGATTAAATTTCAGCAAGAAAAATGGAAAAGTTACATTTCCAGGTTAACAAATTAGTTTTTAAATGAACAAAAGAATTTCAGGCAAAATATTTAAATTTTCAAACAAAGAGATCAACCCTCAAACAAATAAATTTTTAATAAAGTGTATCAAGTTTTACCCACGTGATTGAATTTTCAATTTTTAAAATATCAATTTTCAGCAAAAAATAGTTACGTTTTTAGTTTAAAAATTATTTTCCAACCAAAAAAAGGCATTTTCAACCAAAAAGATGAATTTTCTACCAAAAAATATGAATTCTCAACGAATAATCTAATAGTCGATATTTCAAATAAAAAAGAAAAAAAATACAAGGCAAATAAATTACTAACTAAAATAATTACTAGTCCCAAACATAATTTTCAAAATTCTCTAACTTTGCCCCGACCAATTTTTTACTTGCTCTGACCATTAATATTCAAATACCATTTCGATTCTAGTTTCGTGATTTTCATCGTGATAAAATAAACAGTCTCTTCTTGAAAAGGTTTTTTTTTCGTTCCACCGAGAAAAAGTTTAAAAAACTATTCTATTCTTTAAAAGAACAAAAATTCCAGAACCACGAGCAAAATTGAAGGACACTAGACACCCTGCTGGACGTATCCTTAAATCTTTTTGCAATAATTATCAAAACCATCAGCAGGAACTTCCTTTCGAATCATCGGGATAACTCCCGCCCTCACCACCTCAGTTCTGACGATATTCACTTTCGTATGAAGCCGCATATGTTTTTTCAGATTATCCAACCTGTTACACCTCCGATCACAGAAATCACACTGATACGGCATCGAATTGCTGTGCACAATAATGTGTCCATTCAGATGACTGACTTGTTTAAACTTTTTCCCGCAAATGGTGCAAGTATAAGGTCTCTCATTCATATGCGCTGAAGCAATATGTGTCTGCAAATTTGTCTTTCTCACAAAAGTAGCTTTACACTCATCGCACTCGAAAGGCCTCACATTCGCATGAATAGCCAGATGAGACTTCAAAACATTCTTGTGCTTGAAATTCTTCTCGCAAAGGTGACACTGGAAAGGTCTCTCATCATTATGCACTTTCTTGTGAACTGACAAATGCGCCAGTTGCTTAAACATCTTTGCACAAATTTCACACTGATATGTCCTTCCATCCTCGTGAGCAGCACTCACGTGACGTCTCAAGGTATCAGCGAGAGTGTACCTTTTCCCGCAGATTTTACAACCAAAGGGTTTTTCATTCGTGTGGGTCATCAGATGTCCGTTCAGATTTCTTTTCTCGAGAAATCTCGCACCACAAACATCGCACTGATATGGTTTATCTCCATTGTGAATGTACATGTGTTTCTTCAAAGAATTCGCCAAACTGAAACGTTTCGAGCAAATAGTGCAGGGGAATTTTCGTTCTCCAGTGTGAACGAGCATGTGAGATTTGACGTGACCTGATTGCTTGAATCGCTTTCCGCACACTTCGCACTCAAAGTGTCGCTCGTGGGTGTGGGTGAAAATGTGTCTCTCCAGAACGCTCTTTGTCGTGAAGACTTTTTTGCAGACATCGCATTCGAAAAGACGTGTCATTGAGAGATTAGGATTGAACTTTAGATTCGTCTCACCCGGATGGGTCTGGGAATGAATCTTGAGAGCATCGAGTGACTCAAATTTGAGGCTACATTCACTACATTGTAGAGATCTGTAATCTGTGTGAGTTATGGAATGCTGGCTGAGATGTCCGAGTTGCTTGAAGCTTTTATTGCAGATTTGACAAATGTAGGGTCTCTCGTTCGTGTGTGAGCGAATATGTCTTTTCAAAACACTCGGAAATTCAAATTCTTGCTCACAGTAACTACATTTTAATAAAGTTCCGTTCAACTTTGGCCGCTTTTCCCGAAGCTTTCTCGGTCTCTTTGCTGATTTTGATACCCTTTCTGAAGAAATATCCTCGATTTCTTTCTCTGGTGAATCATTACTTGCAGCATTCTTTTTTCTCTTAGGGTCTTCGGTTTCCAAGCTGATAATTTCAGATGATTCCTGATGCATTTTGCTCATGTGATTCTCGAAAAGAGACTGAGATCGAAATTTTTTTGTACATTTTATGCACTCTTTGCTTGTTCTGTGCGATTTTAGGTGATTCGTCAAGTGTCCGAGTTTCGTGTATTTTTTGGGACAGATTTTACACTTGTAGGGTTGTTTTTCTTTGGGTTTTTTAGGTGAAGTCACTTCGTCTTCTGAGCTCCAATCATCCGCGGGAGCTTCTTCATTTTTGTGAGATTCTTCACTAATTTCATCATCATCATGATTATTATCTTCATGATTATCGCCATCAGATACAGAAGAATCATCACGATCATTATTCTCAAATTTAAATTCCTCATCAATAGAATCATCTCTTTTCTCCTTACACTGAAGAAAATCTTCATAGACGTTTCTTCTAAAAAGTGATTCATAAGGCAATTTGCCATCCTTGGAGAGAAAGGTTGCGTTTTGTAAAACTTGAATAAATTTTATACTTTCAAGCCACGTTTTGTTTTTGTGTTTTGTCAGCCAGGATTTGATAATGTTTTTGAAATTTCTTTCACTAGAAGCTAATTCGAGAACGTCTGCACTAATTATATCAAATCCATCCCACAGAGAACGCAATTCTTGGACAACTTGATCGGTGAAACTTTGACCATTTCCGGATTGTAAAATATGAGGAACGCCGATGATTGTTATCACATCTAGAAGCTGCAGTGCTATTTTTTTGGGATCATTGCTTTTCATCGCTTTAAGAACAATATACCTTGATGATCTGTCTTCATAAATAAATAAATATTTATAAGGTGATGTATCTTCAGCTGGCATTTCTATCACATCAATTTGTCCTCTGTTTCCATTCTCTAAATGATTTTTTGAAAGAGGATCGATTATCCTCAGTGCATCGGCTTCGGGTTGTAAGAGAAGCTGAAAACATTTTATTTATATTTTAAATAATATATATTTTTCAAAATCGAAACGAAATCTATGTACTTTCTTATGAACCCTCTAATTCTATTTTATAAATATATCTGTTTTTTGTTTAAATATTCAGGGAACCCGTTTGAACAAAAATCCGCGATCATTTCCCGGTTTTTTCCAGGTTCGAAAACATTTTTCGAGGTCAATAAAATTAAGAAATTTGAATTCTGAAGCTATAAATTTTCCCATTTGAAGTAATATAAACTGAGCTGCAAATGATCAATTTTTAATTAAATGCAGTTAGACTGCCAAATCAAAAATGCAATGCTCTAAATTAAAGAATCAATCATTAAATTAAAAATGTATTTAAATTATACCATTTTAAGCAATTTGAAGCTAGAAATATTCAAAATTGAACAGGTATTTTTTATAAACTGAACACTTCTTAAATTAGAAGTTAAATTATTTTTATTTTAAACAGTTTAAAAAGTCTCAAAATGCTTTAAAATTGTATTTCAATGTCTTCAAAAATCTATATGCTCTTTTACATTTTTTCACATTTTAAATTATTTTTGAATTTTTATCAAAACTTATAAACATCTTTTAAAATTTCGATGAAAAACACGAATTATTTTGAAAGATATGTACGATTTCGGATGATTCGGCGGGCGATTTCAAATTCCCAGTCATTTCCCGGTTTTTCCGGGTCAATTTTTTCTATTTTCTCGGTCAATTTTGTAATAAATATTCAAAATTTTCACGGAAAAATATCAGTTTTCAACAAAAGATGGAATAAGTAAACATTCAGTTAAAAAGATAAATTTTCAACAAGAGAAAAACAATTTTTAACAAAATATGAAAGATAGAAATATAAATCTTCAACTGGAATAGTTGAATTTTAAACCAAAAAGCTGAGTTTTCAACTAAAAAAATAAATATTCAACTAAAATAGTTAAATTTTTGACAAGAGTAAATTAATTTTTACTAAAAAACACAAATTGTCAATGAAAAATTAAATAATTAAATTTAAAGTTAAAAAAATAAATTTTCAATCAAACAGAATAATTTTCAACTATACCTATGGAATATTTAATTGGAATAAGTTAAATTTTCTGTTAAAAAAATTACTTTCAACAAAAAGAACTAACTTTCAAAAAAATAGTTACATTTTCAAACAAAGTGATGAATTTTCAACTAAAATTTTAAATCTTCAACTGGAATAGTTGAATTTTTAACCAAAAAGATGATTTTTCAACCAAGACGGATAATTTTTACGAAAAAACATAATTTTTAACTAAAAAAAATCATTTTTCAACCAAAAATTAAATAATTAAATTTTTAGTCAAAAAATGAATGTTCAACTAAAGAAATGAATTTTTATCTAAAATTATGGAATATTTTACTAAAATATTATGTAAAAGGAATAGCTCATATTTCAACCAAAGAAATGAATTTTTAATTAAAATGATAAACCTTTAACAAAAAAAAAAAATAATTATCAAGAAAAGAGTTTAACTTTCAACTTAGTAATTTTATTTTCAACCTGGAAGATGAATTTTCAACCAAAATGATAAATAGTTTACTGGAATACTTACATTTTTAACCGAAAAAAAAATAATTTTTATGCAAGAAGATTAACTTGCAAAGAAAAACATAATTTTCCGCAAAAAAATCGATTCTTAACAAAATATGTAGATTTTCAACGAAATAATTTAATTTTCAATTCAAAAAGACAAATTTTCATCCAAACTACTGAATTTTGAACAAGTAAAGATCAATTTTCAACCAAAAATAGAATAATTAAATTTTTAGTCAAAAAATGAATGTTCGACTAAAGAGATGAATTTTTATCTAAAATTAAGGAATATTTAACTGAAATAATAGTTCAATTTTCAGTTAAAAAAACAAAATAATTTTCAACCAAAAAAGAAACAAATTTTCAACAAAATAGTTACATTTTTGACAGAAAAAAATTCCTTTTCATCCAAAGAAAAAATAAGTTTTTAATGGAATAGCTCATATTTCAACCAAAGAAATGAATTTTTAATTGAAATGATAAACCTTAAAAAAAAAAAAAAA
>CAKNXH010061374.1:0-15613 GCA_932178445.1 Andricus quercusramuli
ATCCGCATTTCAGATGAATCACTCAAATGCGTCAAAGCAAGCTCGTCTTTGGTAAACACAGTCGTAAAGTGATTTAGGCAAAAAATTTTCCACTCGACTTTAATTTCGAAACTCGAGCTGAGATTTACGTCGCCGAATCACTCTACACAGTGGTTGTCAATTCTAGGCCTATTGGCCTATAACGAATTGCGAACAATAGATAAGTTTGTTCGTGAAATAGGTACATTCATAAACCAGTGTAAAACGGAAAAATGCATTTAGTTATACTTCACACATTTGAAATATAATTTTTGAAAATAAATGCAGCTTCTATATATTTATTTTAATTTCATCACTTTAGAGATAAAAATAGAAAAATAAAGTCGATAATAGTACTCCCAGAGTAGCCTGTATTGAGGTAAATAAATTTCTTGGACTGATTTATGAATTATAAACATGAATACATCAGAAGGAGAAGCTTGAAGCCTATAGCACATGAGATCCCAATTTAGATACCAGATATTTACTCTCATAAAACATTCGTCATCAACGTGCAAATCAGTTTTACCTCTGATAGCAAAAAATGAGGATCTTTTATAGTTTTGTCTTTATCTTGACGGTGACTCTTAGTTCTATCGGTGAAAATATAATACATAACATATAATATAATAGTGAATATAATATATCTATGATTTTTTAAACATTTTCAAACTTTCTGGAAAGTTTTCTGTCAATCTTTATCCTTTGGGTGATCGATTACTGCTCTACCAAAAGCTTGTAATTGAAACTCACTCAATTTTTGTCAGAAAACGATCAGTTTTGAATCCTTTGTTTCGGAATGACGGAAAGTTCTGTAAAATTCTACGCGTACAGAAATCTTATAATTTTATAGTAAGAGCTTTTCATTCCATTTTATCAAATCTTATCGCCACAGAACTTGTATTATATTCTATATGCTAGAATTTTGAGCATATTATTTCGTTAGAATTATCGGCAAACAAAAAAAATTACTCTAGAGTCATTCCAAAGAATTAATTGAATACTAAAATGTATCATTACTATTTTTTGTGAATTTCCTAAGAGTATATCAAAATGTGCAATTCATCTCTTCAGTTAAACAGCAAAAGCATCACTACAAACTAATTCCATTCTACAACCGGAATGTATTAGCTGGGTGATTTTGAAAATTATTATTAGTGATGCAAGAACATTCGTTCTTAAAAAAATGCAAACGTCTGTCTCTTCTTGCAGAGCTGAGTTCACAGTTTGAATGTTTGCCTAATGGGGCTCCAATTCCTGGTGTTCCTCGTGGCGGTCCATCTTCTTCATCTTCTTCCGATATACAAGATTCTCCTGCCACTCCTGCTCTTCCCGCCAGACCTCAGTCTCCGCTGAGGTTTCCTTCTCCTGCCAAAACTTCTGAACCTACAAGGTCCCGGCCTCCTTCTACCAGCTATATAGATCCACCTACGAGGCTTCCTTCTTCTGTCGGACTTGGATATGGACTTGACCAACTTCAATTTATTCGCCTAACTTCCGCTGAAAATCCGCACCGGCAATTCGTATTTCGAAGGTACACTTTCCCTACGGATAAATCAATCAAAGTAATTGCAATACGTAATGTTTATTCTCCCGTGTCACTGCAAGAACAAATTGTATTATCAACATTCGATGGTGATGTCTTTGCAATATTGACGAGTAATAATACACTTGCTGGAATATATAAACGTGATTCTCGCACCAAATCTAGAGATCGATCAAAAATAAATATTGAGAGCAACAGGATTACTTCATTGACATCAGATGAAATTGAGGAAGTTCCAGTAGGCCACCTTCGCCCAATTCAATCTTATTTTAGAGTAGAGCATATAAACCAAAGAGATGGGTAAGTCACTTTCTGAAAGAAACTCCTTATCGTCACTTTTACTCTCAACTACGTTTTTAATACTCTTTCCTGATAAAGTCATCGCAGTGACTTTTTGAAATAAATTATCACTTTACTGCTTCTTTTGCGATAATAAAACACAGATCTCAAGGATTTGAGCATTGGAGGCTTTTGAATTCACCCTGAATTCTTATGTATTTTTTAGATTCTTATTCACTAATTCTATTCATTATTATTTATCTGAATTCGATGCAATTTTTTTGTATTCGAAAAGTTTAGTTCTATTTATTTGAATTATCTCCCAATTTATTCATGTTCCGTATATCTTATTCTTTCGCTAGATCTCCTTCTTCTGCCGAGCCTGGTCTTCCTACCGCGTCCAGGTCTCACCCTGCGATTCCACTTTCTCACGTACTTGGATATGGACTTGACCAACTTCAGTTTATTCGGCTTTTTTGCGGAGAAAATCCACACCGACTTTTCAAACTTCGAAGATACACTTTTCCTGCGGATAAACCAGTAAGGATACTCGCAGGACGGTATCGCTACAGACCCGTTCCAATTCAAGAACAAATTGTATTGACAACATTCGATGGTGATGTCTTTGCAATATTCGAGAATAGTGATGTTCTTGCTGGAATATATGCATATAATCCTTGTGCTAAAAGTGATGGACGGGCGAAGGTAAACATGGAAAGCGGCACGATTACCGTCTTGACCTCAGAAGAAATTAGGGAAACTCCAGTAGGCCCAAATCGTTCCATCTATGTTTATTATGTGGTAGACCTTGTAAAACAAAATCCTCCACACCATTAAGACAATGTAAAACTGAAATATGAAATTGTTTATATACCGAAGTCGTCATTACATGGTGACAAGTAACTGATATTCACAAACAATAATTAACGGTTGATAAATCATGGTTTACAAGACTTCAATCCTTCGGCAACGCCCCAGCCAGTTTTCTCCAGAACCAAGTCAAAAATAGTTCCTTTTTATTCCTCTCATGTAAACAGTTTTTGAGAAATATTATTATAGGTTCATAATGATTTATCTGTAACAATTTTCCTATGGGGGATTACCCTGATGGTCAGTATATCGTTTCTTGCACGAAATTGTTTCATATGAAGAATTCAAATGTTTGAAATTGAATCTAGAGATAGTTTCTCTTAATAAAAAAAAATGAATAGAACCGTATGCGAATTAATAAACATTTCTGATTATTTGATACTCTTGCGCAGTTGAATTGTAACTTTGGAATGAAATAATAAATTATGGAGAATATTAAATATGATTTACGTTTGATTAAGATGAATTGAAATAAAAGTAAAAGCAGAAACGAAAAGAATAATCCTTCAAGTCTCGTTCATTATTTAAAAAATTCCTTATCTCTCGGCAGTTACTGCGTGCCTCTTTTAAATTCTAATTCTAGTCAAAGTTAGTTATTCAAAACAAGCACGGGGTGTACGGCTTGTTACCATACTGAGTGTGCTGCTAAAATAAAATGTAACTCCGAGGGCCGTTCTCAACATTGTTGTCTATCCAGATCCATTTCTCCTGCTAATTAGGGAAGGGACAACGAGATCTCAGTTAGCACTAATGCACTCAAAGCCATGCTTAATGACATGAAAACAGAGCTCATGACGGAATATGAGAAGTGCCATAAGGAAATTAAGATAGATGTTACTAAATCTTGTGTCTAGGTTGATAATTCATCCACCAAAATTGACAATGTTTCATCCAAAGTATCACATATGGATATTCGTTTGACAGAACTTGAGGATAGAGTTATGTTGCCTGAGAGATTTGTGGAGAAAAGAATTAATGATATTTCTGATAAGGTCAACATGAACCCTAACCCAGCTCAGAATTGCTCATCCGAACATTCAAGTAACGTGGAATCCTCCACTAGGGAGATTGGCCAACGCAACCCACGTAAGAAAAACATCCTAATTTTTAACATGCTCACGCGTAAACCGATCTTATAGGTACAATTTGTAGGCTATTATTGTCTCCCTGAACTGTTGGGCTTACTAATTTTCAAACAAATAAATGAATAACCTTTCTTATAACACGTTTTATTTTTTGGTAGCCATTTGTCTCTCTGGCTATACTGCGTAGGTAAGGTTTCTCGAATCAGCTATTCATTTATTTACAACTCTCTAAAGTTGGCGAATTAGGGCCGAGCGTTTCTTCCTAAAAAGAATCATGTAAAGAATGAAAATGAAGCTAATGATTTCTCTTAATCTTTGAAGCGAATAATAGTCCCTGATGACATTTTATGTAATATATGTCGACTCTGCGTTTATAAAAGGAATCCTGGCAAAGAAGCTGAGCCTGAAATGGAAAGAGACCCTCGCTCTGAATCTGAAACCAGTGATCCATCCTCTGAAATTAAATCAGGACCAAAGGAAGAAATTGCTAATGAAGAATGTGTTGAAATTCCTATCCAGCGGATTGTGGCTACGCACGAATATTGTTGAATTTGTTCATTGTCTAGAAATCTGGCTAGGACTCCTGAAGAAGCTCGAATTACTTCTGAGGGTACACTCTAAGACAACAAGTCTGTCACTTTTAGAGTTATCTAAAGTGATGGAAACACTGTCTATAAATTGTGATTCGTCATTATTGGACAATATCAGCGAATTTCTAACAGTATTGAAACATCTTTCGAAATTGACGTTTACCACTTCATTTCGGTATAAATGCTGTCATTAGAGATGACCTAATTCAGAACCACACAACCGAAATGGCAACAAAATTATATAATCTGAATGAAAATTTATTTTTGATTCGCGATGGCACGTATGCTCGTCATAAAAAAAGCACCAACAACGAATATCAGAGGAAATCTTACTCTGGGAAGAAGAAAGTTCCACTTTTACAGAAGTTAGTCTTACAGTTAGTCTTACAGTTAGTCTTTTACAGAACCAAGTAAAAAATAGTTCCTTTTAATTCGCTTGCGCAAATAGTTTTCGAGAAATGTTATTAAAGGTTCATAATGATTTATCCGTAACAGTTTTCCTATGGGGAGATCACCCTGATTCAGGTAAGAAAAAATTTGACTAGGGTAACAAATTTCATGAAATTAGTTAGCTTTATGAAAGATTTTTATCATACGCTATCAATGTGCGCTCAGTATATCGCGCGTTGCAATTATAACTTTGGAATTATATATTAAACCATGGAAAATATCAAATATGTTTAATGTTTGAGTATGATAATTTGGAGTAAAAGTAAAAACAAATAGAATCTTCTTTAGGTAAAACTTCGTCTTCTTTGGTAGAAAATTAATGTTCTTGATTGAAAATTAATATTTTTGTCTTAAAATTAAACTATATAATTAAAAATGTATATATTCTGTTGAGAAGTCGTCTATGTTGTTTGAATCCCACAGTTTTTGATGTAAAATTCATCTTGTTTTGTTGAAAACTCAAATTTATGCTTAAAAGTTGAAAATTAATTTTTTTAACTAGAAATTCATCAATTCCATTTTGTTTGCAACTTGATCTTCTTTATTTAAAACCTCAAATATTCGAATTTTATCACTCAAATGATAAGAATAAAAAATTAAGGAGATAGTAATTCAGCGCCTTTTAAGGAAACCAAATTTCTATTTATGGACTGATATATAAAATATTAACAATAATATCTCAGAAGAACAAGGCTGACGCCTATAATAATGGCACACAAAAAAAAAGAAAGTTGTCTGAACTCTTGACCAGACTATGTTTTTCTTCTGTTTTTGAGGTCGCTGAATCGGAATCCGTTGTCCGTTTGGCCCCATGAGGTAAGAATTTTTCTCTAACCTCAAAAAACACCCAAAAATAGCCAAAATAGCCCTTTTTGTTTATAAAAAATGTAACCCAACCACATTTTAGAAGGTTTTTTGGGTCAGTGGATTTAAGTATAATGTTGGTTAATCCCTGCTCCGAGCCACTCTGCTCCTTACCTCAAAACCTTTAAACCTAACCTTAAACCTGCCTCCAGTTAGCCAGGATGAACGATATTCCAGTTGTAGGCGCGAAATAAGCCCAAACAAAGTTATCTTATGTTTAATGGCCGCTAAGTGTGAATCTGGAGCTTTTTTTCGGAAAAGTCCGTGTCCATCCCTAACCTCAAAATATGCCCCCCCCCCCCCGAGATTGCCAAAGTAGTCCGTTTCGTAATTCTAATGTGACCAATGGCGAAATTTTAATTTTTTTCAGGTCACTTTGATTGATCCTATCTTTCCTCGTATCCCTTTGTTTCACAAATCACGGTTAACCTAAGAAAAGTGGGACACAACCTCAAAAGTCACCTTAATTCGCGAGCCTAGCCGATCCGTTAGTTCGAAAACGCATACGACCTCAGTAAGTTTATGACGTCGCCGAATCCGAATTTGAGGTTACTTTGCGCTCTTCGAGTCAGGGATTCATCCTAACCTCAAAACGAAAATTAGGAATAGCCTGAATAGCCCGTTTTTTGCTAAAAATGAATCTTGTCTACGTTTTTCATCCATATTTGGGCTCAAAGAGATGCAAGATACTATTTTTTTTACATTCTCAGGGCAGCACTCACGCCCGACCAATTCTCGCCCATTCCAAAGGCTATTGAATAAATTGGAAATAAAAAGTGTTTGCATAGTTGAATTCAAGTTAAATCAATTTATTCGGTTAGGAAAAGATAAATCAAGTACTTATATGGATCATATAATAAGGATCCACTTGCCATTCAATGGATGAGGTTGAACTCCTACATGTGGATACTAATTCTTATTGGTAAAGACAATAATAATTGTCTTCAACAAATATTTTTCTGGGAAATAAAACCGAACTTCTTTCGAAAAAGACTTGCAAACCATGATACATTCAGTTTTTATTATTATTTGTGATGACAAGTTACACATTTTTTCAACTGAGTGAATGACGTGGATGATTGTGGTTTACATGCTGTACTCTAAAATAATTCAATATGGGGCGAAGGCGGCCTACTGGATCTTCCCCCCTTTCATATGTGGTTAATGGGGTAATCTTTCCGCTTCGCATATTTATTTTTACCCGTTTTCTACTGGTAGCGGACGGAATGTAGGCATATATTCCAGCAAGATAGGTACTACTCTCCAATATTGCAAAAGCGTCACCAGCCAATGTTGATAATACAATGTGTTCTTGCTTCGGCATCGGCACATATTTATTTCGTCCTTCGTATAATAAAATTCCTCTGTCTGCGGGAAAAGTGTATTTTCGAAGTTGAAATACCCGCTTCGGATTTTCAACGGAAGTAAGTAGCATAAACTGAAGTTGGTCAAGTCCATTTACAGATCCGTCAAAAGAAGGCAGTCTGGTAGGTGGAGTCATGCACCTGGAAGCAGATGGTGGCCTGCCACTAGGAACACCAGCAAAAGGAGCACCATCAATTGAGCACAAATGTTAAATCTAATAATAATTTATTAATAGATAAATACATAAATCCTGATTTGATAGGGCCAAGGGTTATGAAAAGAATCCTTTTGCATTCTTAAAAAGGTGATCAAAAAGTTATTTTTCGGAAACAGAAGATACGAAATTAATCAGAAATGTGACGAAACGATAACTAGTTTAGTTTGCAAAGTAGCTTACCCATCAATGTGGTTTACATGCTTTATTCTAAAATCCTGTGTGAAGCGGCGAGTGGGGCCTACTGGAATTTCTGCGATTTCATCTGGAGTCAATGGGGTAATTGTGCTACTTTCTATGTTTATTTTTGCCCGTCCTTTAGATTTGGTGCGAGGATTATGTTTATATATTCCAGCAAGTGTATTATCACTTGTCATTATTGCAAAGACGTCACCATCATATGTTGATAATACAATTTGTTCTTCGTATGGCACAGGCGAATAAACCTGTACTCCTTCGAGTACTTTAATTCGTTTATCCGCAGGAAAAGTGTATCTTCGGAGTTGGAAAACCCGGTTCGGATTCCTATTGCAAATAAGCCTAATGAATTGAAGTTGGTCAAATTCAAATCGAATTCCATCAGAAGAAGGGATCCTGGTGGGTGGAGCTTTATAGCTGGCAGGAGGAGACCGGGACCTTGCACGTTCAGGCGGTTCAGCAGAAGAAGAAAACCTGAGCGGCGGATGAGGTATGGCAGGAAGAGCAGAAGTGGCAGAAGCATTTTGTCTTTCAGAAGGAGATGGGCCGCTACGAGAAACACCGGGAATAGGGGCGCCGTTGGGCAAACAATCGAACTGGAAACTTAATTCTGCAAGAAGAAACGGACAAGTATGGTTCTAAAGTTTTAAACACTACAAAATAATTTTAATTATGATACCCCAAACTCGGGAAAATTGACTGCTATTTATCCGATTCAGAGGGCTGGATACCCATAACTTGTTTTATCTCGTGTATTCACAAATTTCAATTATTTCGCATGTGTTATAGATTAAATGACAGCTTAAGGTTTATAGATTTAGTTTATTTGGATGCAACTTAATTTGATTATTAGCTTGCTCCTATTTATGGAACAGAGGTACGTTTACAATAAAATGTGTTTTTTAATATACTAATATAACAAATGTTATGTTGTTATTATATAATACTTAAGCTTTAAGTAAAACAAATTAATTTTAAACCAAAAAGGAACGGATTTTCAACAAAATAGTTGAACTTCGAACCAAAGTGATCAATTGTCAAATAAAATGATGAATCTTCAACTGGAATAATTTTATTTTAAACCAAAGAGATGAATTTGCAACTAAAATAATGAATCCTCAACTGGAATGATTAAATTTTCAAACAAAAGGATGAATATTTAACCATTAAAATCAATTTTCTGCAAAAATACGAATTTTCAACAAAATATATGAATTTGCAACCAATTTGTTGAACTTGCAACTGAAAATGATACATTCTTAACCAATAGTTGAATTTTACAACAACAAAAAACACAGAACAATTTTCAACAAAAAATATAATGGTTAAACGTGAATTTAAACAAATTAATTTTTAACAAAAAAAAATTGATTTTCAATCAAATAGTTCAATTTTCAACTAATGTGATTAATTTCCAACTAAAATTATGAATCTTTGACTGGAATAGTTGAATTTTATACCGAAAAGTACAAAAAAATGTCACCAAATATTTTAATTTTTAGATAGAAAAGATCAATTATCAATCGAACAGTTAAATTTTCATCCAAGAAAGATGCATTATCAACCAGAAATGAAAAAGTTGAATTTTCTGTTAGAAAAAAAAAATTCTATAACAAAAAAAAACGAATTTCCAACAGCATAGTTAAATTTTCACTTAGAAAAATTGATTTTCGACAAGGTCGTTAACTTTACAATCAGAGGTAAATTTTCAATTATAATTGTGAATCTTCAACAAAAGAATTGATTTTTAACAAAATAGTTACAATTTTCACGCAGGAGTTAAATTTTCAACTAAAAAAGATGAATTCTCAACGAACACTGTTGCATAATTGAAGTTCCAACTAAAAAAGATTTTAATTTCTAATACAAAACAGTCAAATTCAACCAAAAAATACAAATTTTCGAGAATAGTTAAGCTTTCGTTCTAAAATACTGTTCAGTCAACAGAGAAAACAAATTCAAAACAAGCTATTGAATTTCCAAGGGAAAATATGAATTTTCTACCAGAAAGATTAATTTCCTACGTAAGAGGACGATTATTCAATAAAACATAAAAAGTTATTATTAAGTACAATAAAGGACAAAAAACAAAAAAACAAAAAAACAAAAAGGGTATTTAGCCTAATATTTCATTTGGTTAGGTTTTTCAATTTAAACGAAAACTTGTATTCAATTGATTTATGTCTATAAACTATTGAAATAAAAGTAAATTTTACTATTTAGTTTAATTTATTGTAGAAACTAATATAAAATAAGCCATATTAATATAAAAAACACGATTTTTTGCTGTTTCATAATAGGGACATGCATTATGGAACAACGGCACGAGAGTCCAAAAGTTGTTTCATAATAGGTACATAAAGGTCGTTCCGCTTTTTCATAAATATAATAACTTTCCTTAGACTAAATTTAATTTTTGATAGGTGTTTCGCATTCAGAAAAAATCAATGCATTCATTGATATAAATATTCTGATAATATATTCTACTATCGTTCAAAAATTAAAAAAAATCTCAAAATTTTTCTCATGATAGGTACCTGTAACTTAACTATATCCGTATTTATTTCGACCAACCTCAATTAGAGTTTGAAAAATGATAGCAATTAGAATAGAATGCATATTTTAAGACAGAATTTTGATTTGCGGCAAGTTCAGAAATGTTCTTGGAATCATGTACATAGTACAGTATTATATTTACCAATCGAACTAAGTATCACTGTCAAGATGGAGACAACCGTAGAAACGATCCTCATTTTTTGCAATTAGGGGGGAAACTGGCTTATACGTTAATAGATATTTTGCTTGACAGTGTCTCGAATTATTATTCTGATTTGTTATCAGAGTCCACATTTGGTTTTTTCATCGCACCTGAGTGGTAAACAGGAAAACCAAACATTTTGTTTCTATCGTTTTATTCTTATCGCTGAAGTGATAAGATATAATCAATACCTAGAAGCTGTATTCATCTGCGCAGTTTCTTGCTGCTTTATTTATCATATTTGAATAGTTATTTAGAAATTTCTTATTATGAACAATTTTTTTTTCAACTGGGAAAATACTAGAAGCTACCCTGAAATATATACTTGGGTATAATGAAAATGAGACTGCTAAGAAGAAACTTCTTCCGCGTTTTAAATTAGTATTTCTCAATTAGATCAATCTCGTGATATGATATTTTAACTGATTGAATGCTGTGGATAATTGTGGTTTATATGCTGTATTCTAAAATTAAATGAGATAGGATAAAGGTGGCCTACTGGAATTTCCCCCTTTTCATCTTTGGTTAATGATGTAATGTTTCCGCTATGTATGTTCATTTTTACCCGTGCTTTAAAGCTAGAGTGAGGAATGTATGTATATATTCCAGCAAGACAGTTACCACTCTCCAATATTGCAAAGACGTCTCCAGCAAATGTTGATAATACAATGTGTTCCTGCGTTGGAATAGTGACATATTTATTCGGTCCTTAGTGTAATAATATAGGTTCATCTGTGGGAAAAATGTATTTTCGAAGCTCGAATATCCTGTTCGCATTTTTAACAGAAGTAAGCAGAATAAACTTAAGTTGGTCAGGAGGCGAATGAAATTTGTCAAAGAAAGTAGTAGGAGAAGAAGGAGGTGGCCTGTCACAAAAAACACCAACAATAGGGGCGCTATTAAATAATCAGAAATGTTTTTATATTTTCATATGGTTTTCTATATTCTTTCTCATTGACTAATTGTCACATCTGCGGCAAGTCTCCCAGGATGAATTGTCAAATCTGCGACATCTCTCACTAACGGCATCTGTACCCCAATAAAATTTTCTGAATATTTGTAAAGATGGCAAAACTGCGGCAAGTCTCCCCAGCGACAGCTCTCCCCCAATGAGATTTTCTATACAGTTGTGAAGATGGCAAAACTGCGGCATGTCTCTCCAGCGACATCTCTACCCCAATAAAATATTCTACGTATTGGTAAGATGGCAAAACTGCGGCAAATCTCTTCAGCGATATCTCTCCTCCAATAAAACTTACCAAGTAGAAGCCAAGATGGCGAAACTGCGGCAAGTCTCTCCAGCGACATCTCTCCTCCAATAACACTTACCAAGAAGAAGTAAAGATGGCAAAACTGTGGCAAGTCTCCCCAGCGGCATCTCTCCCCCAATAAAATATTCTGAGCATTTGTAAAGATGACAAAACTGCGGCAAGTCTCCCCAGCGACAGCTCTCCCCCAATGAGATTTTCTAAACAGTTGTAAAGATGGCAAAACTGCGGCAAGTCTCTCCAGCGACATCTCGCCCCCAGTTTTGCCGCCGAAGCTTTGCCATCTTTACTACTACTTAGAATATTTTATGGGGGTAGAGGTGCCGCTGGGTCGACTTGCCGCAGTTTTACCATCTTTATAACTGTTTAGAAAATTTCATTGATGGAGAGCTGTCAGTAGGGAGATTTGCCGCAGTTTTGACATCTTTACAAATGCTTCAAATATTTTATTGGGGGAGAGATGTCGCTGGAGAGACTTGCCGCAGTTTTGCCATCTTTACTACTACTTAAACATTTTATTAGGGGAGGGATGTCTCTGGGTAGACTTTCCGCAATTTTGCCATCTTTAGAACAAGTGAGAAAATTTTCTTGGGCGAGAGATGCCGCTGGAGAGATTTGCCGCAGTTTCGCCATCTTCACAAATACTTGGAATATTTTATTGTGGTAGAGATATCGCTGGGTAGACTTTCCGCAGTTTTGCCATCTTTACAAATGATCAGAATATTTTATTGGGGGAGAGATGCCGCTGGGGAGAATTGCCGCAGTTCTGCCATCTTTAGAACTAGTGAAAAAATTTTCTTTGGCGAGAGATACCGCTGAATAGACTTGCCGCAGTTTTGTCATCTTTAGAACTAGTGAGAAAATTTTCTTGGACGAGAGATGACTCTGGGTAGACTTGGCGCAGTTTTGCCATCTTCACAAAGATTTAGAATATTTTATTGGGGGAGAGATGATGCTAGGGAGACTTGCCGCAGTTTTGCCATCTTTAGAACTAGTGAAAAAATGTTCTTGGGCGAGAGATACCACCGGGTAGACATGCCGCAGTTTTGCCATCTTAGGACTAGTGAGAAATTTTTTTTGTGCGAGAGATGCCGCTGGGGAGACTTGTTGCAGTTCTGCCATCTTTAGAACTGGTGAGAAAATTTTCTTGGGCGAGAGATGCCGCTGGAGAGACTTGCCGCTAGTGAGAGATGTCGCAGATTTGAGAATTCATCTTGGGAGACTTGCCGCAGGTGTGACAATTAGTCCTGTGAGGCTTGTTGCAATTTTGCCATTTTATATGGATTCGAAAATTTTTTCCAAATGAGAGATGCCGCTGGGGAGACAATAAGTCCTGAGAGACTTGCCGCAGTCTCACAATTTTTATTTGGACTTGAAAAAATTTTTGGAGGGGAGGGATGCCATTGGTAGACTTGCCACTGGCGAGAGATGCCGCAAAAATGTCAATTTCATTGTGAGAAATGCCGCTCGGGAGACAAGCCACGGAGGAGAAAAGCCGCTGGGTAGAGATGCCGCAGTTGTGAAATGCCGCAGATGTGACATGCAGCAGATGTGGCATTCCGCGGTTAAGACATGCCGCGGGTGCGACTTGCCACAGATAGACTTGACGCATGTGAGATGATATGGACCCAATCGCATGTAGTTTATTAATTTAGGAAAAAAAATAATTTTTGAATGGAAAATAAAAATTTCGAATAAATATTTATTATTCTTCAAAAAATTCAAAAACATTTCCTACCATTTTAGATATCTCGAAACTGTATCTAGACAATTCCTAAGAGATTTTTTTTCAGGTTACAGGATTTAACCAAATCTTGGCGAAAATTCGAGAATGAAAGATATTCAGGACTTTTCGAACATTGAGGAATCTTGTGCACTTCTATTAAACGTTTCTCATTCAAAATCTACAATATCTTAAACGCGCAATATTCATATCAAATCTCCTGATAGAATTTAATTTCTGAAATGTGGTTGATTGAGTATTAAGTAGTATCGTAACTCAAAATTGTTTCTGAAAAACATGGAGAGAAACTAAATGATGGATTTTGTATACAGGATATGGACAAAGGTTGTTAAATGAATAGTTGAGTTTCTTCACAGCTTGAATTACTATTCTTGATGATTTGCTATAAATTATGTGAAACGTTTATAAGTTTTGTTTGATTGGTTATTGAATGATGAGTGGGCATTATTGAGATAGTGTTCTATCAAAGATATGAGGTTGGAGAGGAAGTTTGCGAAGGATTTAATAATATTAATTGTATCAGAGATTGGTACTGTAATGTGCTGCTCCGAACTGCTCTGATTGCTGAAACGCCAACAAGAAATATATAATTTATCCCAAGCGGAAGTACCGGTGCGACTTCAGAGAGCCCATTAACGGACGTGTGCACTACACGTCACGCGGTTAATTCCGCCATTTTTATTATAGATCGTCCTCCTGAAATAACATGCAAACTTATTTTCTAGAGGATAGTGGGTTTAGGAGCCAGGCTTACGTAAAGAAGAACAGGATTTTTCATTACAACTACTAAATGAAACTATTTATTTAAAAAGCTTTAAAAGACTTTAAATCAATAAATTTAAATACTATAAAAAATAATTATTCAAAAGTTTTGCATGGGCAAATAATTTTGATCCTATCTTCCGTATAGAGAAGGCATTAAGTACGCGAGAACATAATCATAAGAAAACGCGGACCCAGTGATGCCTGACTCTCGGAACCAAAAGACTGATTTTTACTTAACATGAATGTAAAAAAAAAACAATTACATTAACGTGTGGAGTCCTGTTTATAGCGCCCTGGATGGCTTCCAGGTCGGCCTTGGTAAAAACCATTTTTATAATCCTTTGAATCGACTTTAAAATTGTTCGAGAGAGATCCGGCCCCTTCTCTCGCAACGATCAAGACAGAATGTCATAACAGGATTCCACACGGAAGCGAATCGCTGGTCAGCATCATGACAACGCGCACCTTCGTCTTTCAACGATGAGCGTGATTTTTAAACCGAAGGTTATTTTTCCAGCGGGATTGCAGACAAAAAATATTTAGTTCTTTTATCAAATTTATAAATTATAATTTTCAATAGCAAAGGATTTCGATAAAAGATAAATTAAAATTAATAGACTATCTTTAATCCTTCATTGGCCAGTCTTTGATCCCAGGATTTCCATTTCGTGAGCCCGCCAAATTGATCGATACCTCACGTGACATCTCCAAGAGAGCGGGAACAGTCGTTGACCCTAGCAAAGTGGTTTCATCGTGCGAAGTGGATATTCGGATCCTTACGGCGAAGCCAACATTCTAGACAGACATATAAAATTAAGGTGCCAGTAGAAATTCATAAGCAATGTGGCCCGCTTGTCAAGCATCTCTCTAGGCCCACGGTACGATCGAGGTTTACTTTTCTCCAACATAGGGATTCTGCCTTGACCGGTCAAGGAAAACTAGTGGTATTCGAATTTTCACCACATTGCAGTACTGACGTGAAGAGAGATACTTCATCGAAATTCACTACGATACCTTGGGGTTGAATGTAAATCTATTATATCTTTTTGATAGTGTCAAAAGAGTTTGGAACATGTGTGATAGTTTTCTATGAGAGGATTCAGCTAAGTATAGTAGCTAAGCTACTAACATCTTTTGCTTTCCTAAAACACTGCAGAGGAACGTCTAAATCCAAATTAATTCTACATAAAACAAGTTACCTTCTCTTGAAAGAAAGAATGCAACATGCCAAATTTGTGATAGAGCACTGTTTCTCACTCAGCACTACTTCTCACACAATAACCAATTCTACGAAATAACCTCAGAAGTAACACTGAGATCTCATATCTCACCTGTGATAGCCAACATCTTCATGGAAAATATAGAAAATAAGATCATCCATTAATCCAAGCTTAACCCGAATTTCAGTGCCGTTACGTTGTCGATACTTCTGTCATCGAGAGGCATGGACTAGATGAACTGCACAAGTTTTTCGATCTCATCAATCAATTACACCCTAATATTCAGTTCACCAGGAAAATTGAACAAAACAGAAAATTGCCTTTTTTGGACATATTGGCTTACAAAAGATCTGATAACACATGAGGACGTGAAGTTTAC
>CAKNXH010061375.1:18096-48497 GCA_932178445.1 Andricus quercusramuli
GTCTGTGCCCTTTGACAAACGATCTCTATGACCTTACAGTATTAACCCCGGTTCATTTTTTGATTGACAAGAATATGAGCCTCCTTCCTGACGCTGGAATTCCCGAAATACCTGAGAACCGCCTGAGTCGTTTCCAACTTCTTTAATGTGTCCGTGACAGCTTTTGGAAACGCTGGTCACTGGAATACCTCCAACATCTTCAGGAGCGGAACAAATGGCGCAGTCCATCTGAAAACTTCGCTGCGGGTCAGTTGGTCCTTGTTAAGGACGAAAGACATCGACCCTCGAGGTGGCCTTTGGGACGCGTTGTTAAAGTTGATCCTGACCATGACAATATTTTAAGGGTGGCTACAGTAAAAGCAGTCGCTAATACACTACGTCGTCATTAATTTGAAACCTTTCATCAGTTTCGTGAATTTTTGTTACTTTTGGAAATTGCTTTTTATTCAGAAAAATTAATCTTTCCTCCTCAAAATTTTAATTTCAGGAGATACACTTCCCTTTTTAATAGAGACAGAATTTTCTTCATGTATTCTTCTGCAAACCTGCGCCAATGGTTTATTTGGTGTTCTCAATTTCTTCTTAAGCTTCCCTAAAAAGCTTTCAAAAACAAAAGCCGAAATTCTGATGAGGCTACATCCCATAATTCGAAACTCATCGGCCAAATATATTAAGTTATGTGAATTCAATACTTACGACTCTGTTGCGTAAGAATCTTTTCATCCTAAGAAAAGAGCCATGTGATATCTTTTAGCATACTGATTTGAAGTTAAACACACATTACCAGTGCATGAAATTCTGAAAGCTCCATGCAAAGAAAGAAAGTGTTTATACAACCGCTTCGCGAGTACACTTTTCAGGACAACTGATCATCAGTACAGTAGAAAGAAATAAAATTGAGTAGCTTTCCTCTTTTTAAACTTTTCAGTCGACCCTGGTTTTCTCTGAAATACACATGGCACTTGGGATTTCAGAAGCTTCATTCGATCAGACAAAAGATCTCTTATTCTCAATCCTAATCTTGCATCAGAGTCACCAGAAAGCCAACACTCAATCAGCTTTTTCATGATTCCAAGGTGAAATAAGTGAATGAAGTCTAATATGAATGTAAATATCATATCCATATTGGGTCTTATGTCAAGCAATTTTGTTCTTCCATTATATTGGTATTGCAGGGACCTACCTCCTTAAGCGAGCCATGAATTCGTTCCAGCTTTCTAGAAATTTTGATCACTGTTTAACGACTGAGTGATTCAGAAAGTTGATTGAGGGTTCGGTCGGTAAAACAGATACCATTCTTATTGGCCATGATAAGAATCTGCGACAGGGATCTACCTTACCAACAGTTCAATTACCGGCCTTGTGAAGTGACCGGTGGCGCCATCTGTCGGTGACAGCTTAAGATGCATAGTATTGATACAGAACCGGCCTAGCTTAACTACTCATTTTATTTGACAAAACGATCGTCATCGCAAAAACATACAATTTTTTCCAAGAAAACATAAATAAACAATCGAAATCTTGAAACGCCCTAACAACGTCGAGAGGGACAATGGATATAATACCAATCCGATTTGGCTTTTCGTCCTCCCAAGTTGAAAAAAAATTGATTGGCCAATCAAGTTCGACCAGTCCCCCCGATGGGGCTTTTGACCAATCACAGGCAATGCTCACGATACGTCAGTAAGATTCGTCGTTTTTTATAATGAATCATCGTGAAAGCATTGAATCTATGATACTGTAGCTATCTCATCACATCTCTCCAAAATCCTGATGACGCATTTTTTTTCTTCCTTAGAAATAATTAGTCTTGATGCTCTGAAAGATGCTTTCCGTGCCGCGTCATGGCGGCGCAGATGTAAATCATTTTTCCAATTCAAAGTTTTGCAAATGATCAAGACTTTCAATTACTTCAGCCAAATAAAATTCACTTAGTAAAGGAAACTTTTTCTTAGTGCATAAGTATTGCATTTTCTACACTCTGTTAATCATTTTAAATGTTATGACAACGTATCTTCATTTCTTTGGCTTGAAAATTGAACTATTTGGTTGCTCATGACACTGTTTAATTAAAAATCAAGTTTTTTTAGAAGTTCAAAACTTGATTGAAAATTTGACTTTTTGGGTTGCAAACTTACCTCTTCTAGCAGAAAATCTTTGTTGGTTGAAAACTAAACTGTTTTTCTGGCAATGCAACATATTGCGACATGAAATCTAATTATTTTCGATTCGTTATTATAATTTGAAAAACGGAAAAACGCAGAATAAACGTAAAATCCGTATTTAGCCAACGGCTACGTTACTCTCGAGTGGGAGGACAATTTGGCGTCGGGTAAGGTATCAAGTTCACAAGCCGGCCTAAAAACACGAAAGTCTAGGATGAGTTGAAAACTCCAACCAGCCCGAAAGTTCAATTTGTTAATTATAAAAATTTCAAGGACATTAGGAAAATTACAAAGAATTCTATCTTCTACCCGCTATATACCTTATAAGTTGATAAAAAAGAAACTTGTTTGTACTGTGTCGTTCGAAATCTATTCATTACCACCTTTGATATTTGTTAATTATATGTATTCAGTGAATACATTTTAAGTCGTCCTAGAAAGCTGCTCTATCTACGGAGGTTTTTCTGAATAATCGGCACAGAGCTATTTTTCAATGAAAAAAGTGAAAATTATGGGAATTGAAATAACATTCTAAAGATTTCTTTACTTTTTAAATATTTTTCCTACGACTAAAACGTAATGCATGTAGCATTGGAATAGTTCATAAAAAATTTTATTTGGTTAATTATAGGAAAACTCGATAAACGATATCACATGTATTCATCATAATAGTTTGTGCAATAATGAAGGCTTGAAGATACAAAATTGGACGAACAAATATCTGTTTTCTGAAACCTTTGTTTAAACTATCAGCGTATGATGATATAATAAAGATATGACTAGCGGCTGTCCGTATACGACGTATATTTTTCTATGGGCGAGTGTGGCGAGAGGTCAGGAAGGGGAAGTCAGCCAATCAGAATTGGCTGCGTGGATTACGGAAAGCTCCCTAGTATACATACGGAAAGTCTTGTAGAAAATTCTTTTTCTCGCTGAATCAGTATCATATTGCCATTTACTCTCGTCTACTCGAATATTAAAAAATGAGGATCACCGTCGGTATTCTATCCCTTGCTTTTGCCGTTTTCATTGATTCTATTGGTAAATATATAATAGTGTAACATTTTTACTTCTCCTACTTCTCCCTCCTTTACATCACAACCCCTAACATTCTTCCCATCCCTCACTTCTAATACTTTCTACCTCCTCAATTTCCTGACTTTTATTTTCTCTACTCCCCCTACTCTCACATCCCACAATTGCACTCGCTTCTCCTACTTCCCAACCCTTCACATCCCACTATTCCAATCTTATCATTTCCCTCACTGCTCCATTATTTCTCCATCCTCTACATCCTCTAATTCCACTCACATACTTCTACTACTCCTACCTTCCCTTAATTCTCCCTCATCCATATAAATTCCATATATAAGAATGATTTAGATCCTATAAAGCGTAAAAGTGAATTGAAAAAAAGTTTCTTCACCTGTGAAATTTGTTTTTCTACCTCACATTTTTTTTTATTTTTACATCAGTAGGTAATTGGACATCTGCGAAAGCCGCCAGGAATAAAAAAAAAAATATATATATATATATACCTGCGTGATATATAAATGCATTTTAATTCACCTCCAGAAATGCAGTATTTCCATAAAAATAAAAATTCAATCAGAAATTCAATCCGATTATTCAATTTGATTGATTTCCAAAAGTTTTCATGTTGCCTCAATTTCTACGTAAAACCTTTTACCTTTCATTCGAGATCAGAATGTCTTAATTAAAATGATCCTAACAAAAAATGTCAAATGATATCATTATTTGCGTGGGACAATCTTGACACTAATAACGTTGTTATTTCACATCTATGTGAGATAACGGCTACTTATGCAGATATTTGTACTCTGATGATGCAATGGAAAATCACTTAGACATAGTTGTCAACCAAATTATTCACAAACGCATTAATCCGATCTTTCTCTACTTTGCGGAAATGCGGATAGTCCGTGCTTTTGTTTGCACCTTGGCCGTCATCGCTAATTCTATTGGTGCATATATTAATATAATACATCTGTAATTCTTATTATATTTCATATAAAGTGGGCATGAATACGGCTATTTATCAGGCATGTGGAGCGAGCCTAAAGTCCTCCTTTACAGCTTATAGTCATATCATAGCAATTTGTATATTCACACTGTCAAAACTAGAGATTTCGTTTTTGATGGCATTCTTTTTTTACGCGTTCAATTTTCAAAAAGGATAACTTCATTCTGTTGTTTTCAGTGCAAAAAAAATGAAAAGCGGCACTTAAGATCGGTTCCTACGACTCGCACTGAAAAGATGCACTCATCAATAATGTCCCTCTTTTTCCCCTTGGTACATACTGCATAATATACTATTAGGCTTACCACAGACAAATTACTTTTTAACATAATAATGCATTTTCAAGGAGATAGCAGAAGCTGAAAAAATTAATTTTGAATTTCTCACCAAACAGTTGTACTTATGAACAATTAGTTAAATTTTTAATTCATAGAGAGTGATTTCCAACAAAATAAATAAGTTGTTCTTGAAATAGTTAAATTTCGAGGCAAAGGAGATGAATCTTCAAGAAAATAGTTTAATTTATAAATAAAATCAATTACTTTTCAAAAATAACTGTTGAATGACTAATCAAATAGTTAAATTCTATACGTATAAAAACATTTTCTACCGAACAGTCGAATAATTAAAAATTTCAAAACATATGAAACAAGAAAGAAAAAATGATGATTTCTTTAAAAATCGATTTAAAAATTGCAATGAAAGTAGTAAAACTGATGCTAATATAGAAGGGGATAATTGTATATGTATATATGTATTTTTATACCATATATTATAATCGAATATATAAAATCAAGTGGCCTAAAACGTATTATGCTTATGCACATCCATAGCTCCTGACCAGTAAGCACCAAATTTTGCACATATATTCTTTGGGCTCTCTTACAGAGGGGAACAACTACTATCATATATATTATATATTATTATTATTATATATGTATATCAATACATGCATTCTTGATGAATTTATATATAGAAAATAAGAGTCAACAAAGAGACAAAACTAAAATCAAGTTTAAACGTTATTTGCGAACGAGATAATGTGTAATGTTCTTCTCAATTCAAAAATAAAACAATGAGTTAAGTTAAATTCAAACACAGCGAGCCTTCATCATTTTCAACTTGAAAGTTTTGACGCTCAACTCTTCTTTACGGAATTTGGAATGATTGCAATTCAGTTCTTTGTCTGGCTTATCTAAAATGATGTTTTTTGATAATAAGAACTGAGTGAAAACATATTCGCCAAAGAATTGGATATATTAGGAACCATTTATTCCATGTTGGTTTTTGTATATCAGAAAATCATTTATTTGCATTAAGGTTATGAAAGTGTTCATGCACTCGTCTTCTACAAAAAATATATATTTATTTAACAATAAAAATGTACGGTGGGGAATTCTTATAATCAAATATTATTTCTCATAATTTTTATTGAATCACCAGAAAGTTGCTTTCTGCAAAGAAACGTTGAATTTAGCTAAATATATTAGACATACATGTGCTGAACAAAAAGAAAATGAATCTTCTATTTCTTCTTGCAGATTGCAGTTCACAGCCCGACGAGAAACCTAATAGCGAACGTAATCCTGGCCCTTCTTCTTCATCTGCTGCTCGACAAAAACATTTGCCTGACAGGAAATGTCCACAGGAGCCTTCTCTTCCTGCCAGATTTAGTTCTCCTCCGGGCAGGCCTCCTTCAAATGGAGTACTTGGATATACAATGGAACAACTTGGATATGTTCGACTTATTCCTCGCACAAATCGGAACCTGCAATTTGAATTTCGAAAATACGTTATTGCTGCCGGTAGGCCAATTCAATTTCTAGTAGAACACCATAGATATGTGCCCGTGATAACGAAAGAATATATTGTGTTATCAACATCCAATGATGACATTTTTGCAATATTGGATTATCATGGGATTCTTCGTGGAATTTATAGGACAAATAGAAATCGCTCACGGATAAAAATGAATATGATAAGTGGCGCAGTTGATAATTTGACTCCAGATGAAAAAAGTGATTGTCCAGTAGGCAAAAGTCTACTAATCTTCTTCAAAAGTTTTATTAAAACTTCTGGAAATTACGATTCACTGCAGTCTGAACGGAATCCCAATGTCGAACGTAATCCTAGTTCTTCTTCTTCTGCCAGCCAACATTTACCTGATCGGACATCTCCTGAGAAGCCTCCAATTCGTGTCAGATCCATTTCTCCTCCGAGCAGCCCTCCTTCAGATAATGTACTTGGATATAAGATGGAACAACTTGGATATGTTCGACTTATTCCTCGCACAAATCGAAACCTGCAATTTGAATTTCGAAGATACGTTATTCCTGCCGGTGTGACAATTGCATTTCTAGTAGAACAACGTAGATATGTGCCCGTGCCAACCCAAGAATATATTGTTTTATCAACATCCAGTGATGACATTTTTGCAATATTGGAATATAATGGGATTCTTCGTGGAATTTATAGGACAGATAGAAATCACTCACGAATAAAAATGAATATGATAAGCGGCGCAGTTGATAATTTGACTCCAGTTGAAAAGAGGGATTGTCCGGTCGGCAAAAGTCTACCGATCTTCTCAAGAAATTGTATTAAAACTTCTGCAAATTACGATTCACTACAGTCTGAACGGAATCCCAATGTCGAACGTAATCTTGTTTCTTATTCGTCTTCTGCCAGACAGTCCAGGCGTTCTCCAGGCCGGCCTCCTTCTCATGAAGTACTTGGATATGCACTTGCAAAACTTGGATATATTCGGCTTATTTCGCATACGAATCCAAACCGGCAATTCGAATTTCGAAGATATGTCATTCCTGCCGGTTTACCAATTAAATTGAAGGCAGAAAGGGATATATATTTGTCTGTGTCAAACCGAGAACATATTGTTTTATCAACATCCAGTGGTAACGTTTTTGCCATACTGGAGTATACTGGGATTCTTCTTGGAATATATAGGGCAGACACATATCGTTCGAGAATAAAAATAAACATGATAAGCGGTGCCGTTGACGATATGACCGTAATAGAAATGAGGGAATGTCCTGTAGGCAGACAGTACCCAATCTCTCCACGTTGTTTCAAAGAAGTTGCTTCCGAAGAAGATACTCTGCAGCATGTGTATCATTAATTCAATAGAACAGAGGTAAACTACAATATAATATTCTCTGTAACCCGTAGTCCGATCAAAATAAAATACATAGATTCAAATGCAAATCTATTATGGTTATCAAGGCTTCTTTTGCTTTATATTTTGCTTATTCCCACATGGTTATGTACTAATCGGTGATTGTTCCTTAATGTTTACTATGCCCGTTAGAGGCAGCACCTCCTGGACGATGGAAATAGCGCAAATTGTTTGAATGTAAAATTCTAAATGGTTCTATTATTATGAAGATTTAATGGGCAAATTATTAAATAAATCGAATTTGGATTTTAAAAATGTCTGCGAAAGAGAGACTTGGTATTTTGAAAAATTGAAGTGACTCAGTAGCTTAGGACAATTTCATAATCTAATGCACAGCTAAATTTTATTGCCTTGCACGTGTTCTGGAGGAATGTTGTCTATCACAGGCCTTATTTTTCAGTTTAATTTAATACGCAGAAATTATGGCGAAAAGAACGTGTCTCAGTCAAATCTTATAAGGAAGTTTATTTAAAGGGTTGTCAAGATTTGAAAACGCAATTTGAAATGCTGTGAAAAATTACACACAGATGATAAGAGCCTTGTTCAGTAACCAGTTTGAACTGGAACATTAGCTGATTTAAGCGATGTAAAGATTTTTATTACCAAAATTATTTGACATTTTGATTATGAAAAGTGAAATAATGTTTAGGGTAGAATTGAGGGGACGTGTTCGAAGGACTTTTGTTTTTGTAAACTAACTTGGTTGAATCGCATCATGGATGACGCAAGAATTAGATCATACATAGCTTAGTTAGGGGTATTTATTTGACTTTTGATTGGCTAGATGGGTGAGTGTGATTAGGAGTAGGATTGCGCGAACGATCTGGTTAACGATGCGCGGCACTGTAAAATTTGGACTTAGAAAAATTAATGAGTAATAGAGCTTTAGAGTTCACCTTTCAATTAAAATTATTCTTGTGTTTTATTAAATGCAACCTTCTTAAATTCATAAACCAGTATCTTTTCAGTTAAATTAATTATTATTTTAAATTTCATTTTTCATTAAAATTTCCAATCTGCAGCTGGAGTAATTATTCATCGCTGGTTTCGTCAAGTCGGTGACCGGACTAGAAGAGTTTTCACTCTTAGTGGAAAGAACCCAACGAAAGGACAATTCAAATTAATTTCATTTTCGCGCCAGTGAAATCATAGACTGTCACAGGAAAACTTTTTGGTGTCAGAAGTGGGATTCCACAAATACGTCGCGCTGGAATCCCAATTTTAAAATATCTAAAAATAAAACGTGACACAGTGATAAACATATAGGAAGTGAAAACTTTGTTTTTATTGACAGTGAAAAACTTTGAAAAGAAAAAACACTAAGTGAAAACGTGAACCAAAGTGACAGTGACATTAAAAAAATAATAAGGTGAAAAGAAAATTTCGAAGGCCCTATTATTTAACGAACAATTATTGCTTTAAAATACATATGTAAATATTGGCCCTGAAATTCAGGAAATATTCAAAATATAACGGGATTCTGGACGTCGAGGGATTTCGGGTGGAAATTGAACGCAGCCCGAAGGAAGAAGAAGGACTGGGATTATAGGGATCAGCGAGGGATTTCGGGTGGAAGTCGGACGTTGCCCGAAAAGAAGATTAACAAAGTACGGTTCGAGAAAATAGAAAGGATTGAGAAGAATAAAATAGCCGCGAGTACCTCCTCCACAGTTTTTGACGTGGTTTTTAAACCGAGAGGCTGGCGGTACGAATAATTACCGAGGACTTGCAGACGGTGGTTGAGGAGACCACGGGATATTACCTCACAATCACCGCAGGCTGGATAAGAAGAGAGAGAGAAAAAAAGGATCGTCTTTCAAAGGAAAATTGGCTGAATTCTTAAGAGGCTATCTTAAATTCAGTGATATAGTGAACAGTTAAGTGATTATAAAAAACCTAATAGCTAGGTGTGTGTGTGATTTCAGAATTAAAATTTATTCGCTAGCCATACATCAAGAACTTCTAAAAGGTGAGTCAATTCGCAAAATTTTATCTTTTGTGTAAACCAGTCTCTCTCTCTCTCTCTGATTTTTGCGCGAATATTCGGTTCAAATTTTATTTAGGTGATACGTGGGTTCGCTGTATTCGAAAAAATAAAATTTTATCATTTAAAAATGGCTGATTCGAATCAAGTCGCGGATAATGACAATGGAAATAACCATGAGATTAACAATGACGGTAGTGAAAATATTGAACTAGAATCGAACAGATCAAATTCGTTGCCTGTCCAATTACACTCGAGTGCGAATGTAAATGTGGGAGATAACTCCCTCATAACGGCAGGTGGTTTAGTAACTCCCACTACCTCCACCCTAGTTAATGCAATGTAGTCTCTTGTTTCGTTTGGGGGAGTACATAATTTGGCATGCTAAATGCAAGCGATTGATTTAAACAATACCGTTAGAGGATCCTCACAGGCCTGTATATCAGGAAGTTTCCCACCAGGTGCAAATTTAGATGAGTCAGGATTATTTACTTTACCAGCACCTGAACCCCAATATCCGATTCCGTTTAAGGCTGCTTTGGAGTTCCTCCCAAAGTTTTTTGACGGAAAAAATATCCCAGTAAGCCGATTTATCAGGGATTGTATTTACGCGCGAAATTCCATTTCAACTAAAGATAGACAACACTTGTTCTTAATAGTCAGATCTAGAATATCTGGAAGCGCTTATAATGCGTTGTTAGACAGATAAATATATACTCTAAAAGAGTTATTGAAGCATTTAAGAAACATCTTTACAGAGCATCGGAATCTTAGTCAGCTTAACTCCGTTTTAGCTACAGTTGCTCAGAAAATTAATGAAACAGTTTAGGATTACGGTGATCGGGTTAGTGATTTATTAAAAAATATAATAGAAATTATTGAGGAGAAAAATGAGGTTGAAAGTGCTAATCACATGATTAAATCAGCAAGGGACACCGCATGTGAAAATTTTATTATGGGATTAAATCCTTTAATGGTGCTGAGGGTAAGAATGGAAAGACCGAGATCTCTCCAAGACGCAATTATGGCAGCCAGGTCGGCTGAATGGAAGGTTAAATGCGCAAAAGACCTTTTTCAAAATAGAGAAACTGAAAAGGGTGAAAAACATGAAGGGGTAGTATCGACTAGAGGGAACTCATATCAGAGTAATAGATTTAGGTCATATAGGGGGAATGCAAGGGCATATGCAGTAGGAACCGGAAGAGGAAAAATCAATGATGGATTAAAAATAAATACACAAGGATTACGGGGTAGAGGCTGAGGAGGTGGAACCGCCGGACGGGGAGGAGAGAGAGGCGGGCGGCAAGGGGCCTTGTCACAGGTGATCTGTCGTCGTTGTGGCGTGCCAGGACACTTTGAAAGGGGTTTTTCTATGCCCGCTCCTCAAACTTCGATAATTTGTCGAGAGTCCACCAAGACAGGGCATGTAGCGAGAGATTGCCCGAATGACGGTTCCCCTGCCCTCTGTTTTCGATTTCAGCAACCGGGACACTTTGCACGGAAGTGCATAAAGCCATATGTTCAGGAAAAAGAAGGGAAATTTATAAATATTGTAAGGCGAGTGATCATTTAAAAAATGAATGTGAAAAACTGGCAAAAAGAGTGGATGAAAATAGGCAGAATAAAAAGCGCTCTTTAAACGAATAATAAGTTCGTTGGATTGGTGTGATGACGAACTTTCTTTGGAAATTACGCCCAGTAGACGTATTTTTATGATATGGGACCCGGAAAGAATGACAAAATCCCCAAAGGTTGAATTGTTCGCAGAATAATTGGTAGATGGAAAACTAACCTTTTTAATACACACTGGTGTTGAATTAAGTATTATTCACAAGAAAAAAATAAAAGATTAGATTAAAATTAATGAAAGACCCAAATTTATTTTGAGTGGAATAGGAGGAAAATCAGTAATTACATTAGGGGAGGTATTTTTAACTATCAAAAATAATTCATATTTTTTCCAAGTAGTTCTCGATAAGCTTCCGTTGCCAGGAGATGGAATTCTTGGAATGCCATTTCTCAAGAATACATCGATACACCTGAAACAAAAAGAAATAGAGCATTCATTAGGTACTTTCCCTTTTGCACCGGAAAATTTAAATGTAGAAATTTGTATTCAAGCAAGAACAAAACAATTGAATAAAAAAAAATTATGTTACTTTATTTTGCATAAATACAACAACCCGATATGTTTTTCTTATCTTACCTCCTTTGACCCCAGAGGAATTTGATTTTCCAAATATATTATCAAAAAGGGGTAGAAAGAAACAGATTTTAAAAATGTCCACCCCCGAGGAGGATCGATTCACTCGGTTAATAGATGCTTTAGATTTGTCAGAAATGAATAAAGAGGAAAGAGGGTCTTTGCTTTCTATAATAAGCCAATATTTTCATCAATTTTATTTAAAAGGTGATAAATTAGGATCAATTAGTGTTCTTAAACACCGTGTAAATTTGTCCGATGGAATACCAGTATTAAAAAAGGAATACCGGTATCCACCGATACATAAAGAGGTCATAAGTAAGGAAACTGGTGATTTGCTTGAAAATAAAGCAATTTCACCTTCAGATTCACCTTTCAATTAACCCGCTTGGGTGGTACTGAAAAACCCCGACCCACAAGGAAATAAAAGATGGCGTATGGTAATTGATAATAGGGGTTTAAATGAAAAAACTGTAGGGGATGCATATCTACTCCCAAATATAACTGATATTTTAGATCAGCTGGGGGGTGCAAAACATTTCACAGTTTTGGACCTCGCAGCTGGTTTTCACCAGATAAGATTGAGCTAAGTGACCGGCACAAGACAGCTTTTTTCACCCCTTTCGGCCACTATGAATTTAATAGAATGCCCTTTGGGATGAAGAATGCACCTGCGTCCTTTCAGAGATTGATGGATAGGGTTCTATCAGGATTACAGGGGATTGAGTTGTTTGTATATATGGATGATATAGTAATATATGCGAAATCTTTGGAAGAACGTAACGAAAAACCTGAAAAATTATTGGGACGCTTGAAAACGGCAAATCTTGTTTTACAGCCTGAAAAGAGCAAATTTTTGCGTAAAGAAATAGGATATTTGGGACATGCTATTACCCAAGAAGGAGTAAAACCTGATTCCAAAAATTTGACACCCATTATGCATTTTCCTCAGCCGAAATGTCGTAAAAATGTTAAACGATTTTTTGGACTTGCAGGATGTTATAGGCGTTTTGTGCCTGGATTTGCCATGATAGCAAAACCTCTTAATAATTTATTAAAGAAAGATATTAGCTTTAAATGGACGCAGGAAGCGCAAGTAGCTTTCGATGAGTTAAAACGTATTATTTGTACCGAACCCTTATTGCAGTATCCGGATTTTAGTAAACCGATAATAGTAACAGTGAATGCATCCGATTTCGCCATTGGTGCTGTATTGAGCCAAGGCCCAATAGGTAAAGATTTGCCAATTGCGTATGCTTCTCGTGCGTTGCAGGAGGCTCAGTTAAGGTATAATGTCACTGAAAAAGAGTTACTGGCTGTAATTTTTGCTGTTATACAATTTCGACCCTATATTTATAGGAGAAAATTTATTTTGGTTACCGATCATCGTCCTTTAGTATGGTTACATCAATTGAATGATCCTATCTTAGGTTCAAAATTAGCAAGATGGAAAGTGAAATTGCGAGAATATGAATTTGATGTAATTCATAAGCCAGGGCGAGTGAACTCCAACGCATATGCATTGTCGAAAAATCCTGTAGTGGAATTAGGACAGAATAATGAAGAGGACTTTGATTCAGATGCCTCGGAGGCGAATGATCAGGGACTGGGAAAGTGCACGTCCTTTTGCGCCCTGAGATTTCACCAAAACAGGATGAGTTCTGGTATCATGAACTTCCTGTAGAGAGACTATTTATGACTTCTTATGATTAGGGTGGTATAAATTCCACGGTTGATATAAATTTTGTAGAAATTGTTGTTGAAGGTGGTATACATTCCACGGTTGATTTGAATTTTGATGAAATTGTTGTTAAAGATGGTATAGATTCCACGGTTTTTATGAATGTTAATGAGAATGTTCAAACAGATGGTATTCATTCCACGAGAGACTCGGACATTAGTGAGAATGTCAGTGAGGTTGAAAAGGATCATGGGGAAGCGGGCTACCAAGGAACTTCGAAAAAGGGGTTACCGAAAATTTTCCCTGTGGGTAAGGACAGTACCAGTAGAGGGGACTTGTCAGGCCAAAGGAAATTCAAGAGGGCTAGCACCGATGACGCAAGTAATTCGCCACAGAATGAGTATGGGACTGTTGTGGGAAGGTCTATAGCAGGTCCGGAGACAGAAAAGAGTTAAAAATAACTCTTGCCAGTGATAAAGACGTGCCGCCGGTCGATGAGTCTGGGACTAAATCGGGGAAGGTCTTGGTTAGATCACTTGTCAAATGGGGCCCTAAGACGTGCGCACGCTGGTCAATGAAGGTACAGGCTAGCCCAGATCAAAATGATAATGATAATGGTGATGATCAATTACTTGATGAGAGTTTGCGAGAGGCCATGGTTGGCGAATATAATTTTATCAAAGAGAATGAGGGGAATGAGGGAGAGGAACCTGATGTCGCTGTTTTAACACCCGTCGAGGGGGACGGTTCAGTGACAGGCAGGAATATTTTCACCCTCTTATTTAGAATTTGTAAAGATATATTGTGGATGAGAAATGATCACCTGGTGAACTTTATGAGTTGTGATCATGTCCTCACTACCCCGGTGGGCCGTGAACTAATGGATAATTCCATTATCAAATTGTCTGATTTTAAAAATGAAAAAGTTCAAGTGGGACATGTTGTTTCATTAAGTTATAGAAGAAATGTTGCCATGACTCCGCAGTAGGAGGTCATAAAGGTATGTTGAAAACATTAGAAAGGATTAAAGAGCGATTTTATTGGAAGGATATGAAAGAGGATGTTCAAAATTATGTAAAAACGTGCGATTCCTGTCAGAAGAAAACGTTAGTGCGGTTAAAAACTAAATTGCCAATTTTTATAACAGATACACCCACGAAAGTCTTCGAAAAATTACAAATTGATTTAGTAGGCCCTTTGCCTAAATCGAATATTGGAAATGAATATATGATGAATGGCAAGATTGTCTTTCTAAATATTCAGGCGCTATCCCTTCAACTAAAATTGACGCTCCCACAATAGCAGCTTTATTTGCTGAACATTTTATTTGACGATTCGGGTGTCCCGAATCTATTCAAACCGATCAGGGTCCTCAATTTATGATTGAGATAATGGCAGGGTTCGCGGAATTATTTAAGATAAAGCAATATAAATCGTCAGCTTACCATCCACAATCTTTAGGAGCGTTAGAGGGAAGTCATCATACTTTTGTAGAGTATCTTCGCCATTATTGTGAAGAATCAAATTGGGGCCTGTGGTTACCTTATGCGATGTTCTCATTTAATACCTCGGTCCATGAATCCATAGGTATTACTCCTCATGAAGTCGCATTCGGAAGGAAAGCAATATATTAATTTACAATTTATTATTATTATAGTTGTGATAAATTTGTGTTATTATAATTACAATTATGAACTAAGTGTGAAGAATTTAGGAATAAAGAAATTGCTTCAAAAAGGGGTTGAGAGATGAGATATATGCATTAAATTAAATTATGCATATTAACTTACGAAATAATTGAGAGAGAGAGAGAAGAGCGCACGTTGTAGGCGATGCGGTAGAAAGACGAAACGGGATGGAGAGAGAGGCATAGAGACAACACGTACGTGCGAACCGAACTTGAGAGATATTCGGTTATAATCGTCTCATCAAAACTAGTGTAAGCCGGTTAACACCATGAACATGGTTCGGTCCAGGGTATTTTCAAAACAGGAGATAGACAAAGGTTTAGTTCCTTGAGTGCAAGTGCCAAGAGTAGAAGTAATAAATATGGTAAAAAAGGAGGCATATTTTATTAAGCCACTATTGGGAGAAAAGGCAATGGGACAAACCTTCATTTGCATGGCTTTTAAGGTATGCAAACATAAATATAATATAAATGTGCGCGGTTATAGATTATGACAGTAATTATAAATAAAATTAGGAAAGTGTAGTGAAGTGCGTAAAACAAGTGTTAGTAACTTAGTTATTATTTTCAGATCCGCAGTCACTAAGGAGTTATTTTTTCTTGAAGAAAGGGAGTTATGGGATTAGTTAGTTAGTTAGTTTGTAATGCCGGCGGGGAGGGCTCCGTGAGGTCCCAACCCCTGGCGCTCAAGCTAAGAAGCCTATTGTGCCACACCCGTGTTTATTCTCAAGGCAGTACTCCGAACCCGGCCATCCTTCACCGAGTGTTTTTGGATCTCGGTGGTTTTTCCGTTGTTATCAACGTTCTGAGATGATACTTCTCAGGTGCCAGGCATACCTATCGCACAATAAACGACGTCCTCCTTTGTTTGATCAGGCAAAGTGATCCTCACCCACTCTGCCATTCGGCAGCCTCCCTAGCAGGCTAGGGTGTACGGAGCGATCATTACTCGAGGACATCCAGCGACCGCCAAGCGTAGGTCCCTTGAGAGGGCCTGCCTCTACGCAAGGAGATCGCTGACTCATCTTCGAGTCTTCACAGAATCGGCTTAGACCTCCAAGGCTGTTCCCCTCGATATGGGGCCCCACCTTGGTACGATACCAGCTTTTTCTGAGGGGACCTACAGTTTAAGGTGGGTTCCGAACCACCGAAGCGTCGGTAGAAGTACATAGAAAAATTTCCAATGTCACCCGGCTCAGGATTCGAACCCCGGACCTCCTGCATTAAAGTCCGACGCGCTATCGTCTGAGCCACCGAGGCCTCTATAAGTTATGGGATTCATAATACTAATAATATAAGCCTCGGTGGCTCAGTTGGTTAGACGCTCGGACTTCACCCTAGAGGTCCGGGGTTCGATCCCTGAGCCGGTACCTCTTGAAATTTTTCTATGTACCTTTACCGAAGTTCTGGTGGTTCGGAACCCACCTTAAACTGTAGGTCCCCCCATCATGCACTTGACAGCAGCCCAGTCCGTGAATGATGGGGTCAAAACCAGGCTTTGCCCAATATATCAGGGCAACACGCTCTTATCAGGTCACTTGATTGCATTATAATAATGCTTCCGTGACTGATAATATATACCGGGACAACCCCGTGCACACTATTCAATAAAATCCAACTCTAACCCAGAATGCCTTCGACATATTTGGCTGTAACCATCTGAAGCCTGATACATTCATATATAATAATATAATAATTAATTTGTAGAAATTCGGTTAATGGTTGAACAATTTTGTTAAGACTTCATTTTGTTGAGGCTATTTTCTTTCTGTTAAAAATTCATCTTTCTGATGAAAAATTAATCTTTTATGTTGAACATTTATGTGTATGGTTAAAAATTCAATTATTTGACAAAATTTTGAATTTAATATATAGAAAACTTAATAAGTTTGCGCAAATCATTTTCTTTTGTTTTGTTCAGAATTTAACTGTTGTTAAAACTCATCCTTTTAGGTTAAAAAATACAATTACTTTAGTTAAAAAGTTATTTTGATATTAAAGTTAAAATATTCTAAACTGAAAAACTTGATTATTCCATGTTTCCTTGAATATTTATCTTTTTGGGTTAAAAGGTTAAACTATATTGGTTGAGAGTTTAACTAATTTGTCAAAATTTTTGTTGAAGATTCACCGTTTTGTTGAAAATTCGTTTTTTCTGGTAATAATTAATTTTTCAATGGAGATTTAATTATTCCATTTTTTGATAGTAAATTTTTTTATTTTTTTTATTTGGACATTGATCTATTTAGTTAAAAATTATTTCCATTTAACTGAAACTATACCATTTCTGATTATGAATAATTCTCTTATAGTTAAAAATCTACTATTTGGTTGAAAATTCGTGAATTTTGCTAAAAATTCGTCTTTTTTGGTAAAAAATTGATCCTTTGGAATAAAATTTTTTTTTTCCAATTAAAATTTATTTTCATTAAATGAAAATTTCACGATTCCATTTTTGATAATAAATTATTGTTTTAAAGATAAAGGTGGACAATTTGGTTGACAGTTAATGTATCTCCCAAAATTGTATTTTTGGTAGTAAATTCATTCCATTATTAATTAATTTGTTGTTTTTTTTGGTTTGAAAATTCAACTGTTTGGATAAAAATTCATATATTTCGTTGATAATTTATCTTGCTCAGTAGAAAATTAGTCTTCTCAGTTGAATATTTTTTTATTTGAAAATTCCTCTTTTGGGCCGAAAATTGTTTCTGTTTGGAAATTTTAACGATTTTTTTTTTTTACTTTTTTGTGCAAAATTAATTTTTCATTTGAGGTGTAAATATTCCATTTTTTTAAATTTATCTTTTCCGGCTGAAAATTCAAATATGTGGTTACAAATTTATGTTTTTAATCGACAATTTTACCATTAAGTTAATCTCTAATCTACTTTACAGAAAATTAAACAATTCTGTTAAAACGTATCTTTTCGGTTGAAAAGTAAACTGCTTTGTTAAAATTCGTCATTTTGATCGAAGATTCATTTATTTTGTTCAAAATTCACTTTTCAGGAGAAAATTAATCTCCTTAATTGATAATTCGGTTCTTTAATTGGAAATTCAACTATGAGTTTGAAAGTTTATATTAAAGTATGTGAGTTTTACACTGAGAAAATTGATTTCCTACCGGAAGATATTTGTTGGATTTCCTTACTGGGTTCTATTAATTCAGTTCACATTTGAAATTCTCTCTAGGATGTTGAATGGTTACTTACCTTATGGAAAGAATGTTATGTATATGTTGTGTACATACAATGATGATTTTATTTATTTATAGTAATTAATTGTTTACACTCCCGTCAGGGGAAGACCGCCATTAAATTAAATTTTAAAAAAAATTGAAAGATACTAGCCATGCATTAATATGGCAGTCATATTATTACCGATAACCTGGACCAACAAATTTTGAACATGGGTAACACCTGATAAAATTATTTGAAATTGTTCATTGATATACAATTCTTTAATGAACAACTAAGCAGACAGATATTAGTTAAGTAAAAGCCGCGTTATAGCGCGACATTTTCTTAAGGGGGGAAGTGTAACAATCGATGATTGTTCCTTAATGCTTGCTTTGTCCGCTAGAGGCAGCACCTCCTGGGCATTTGAAATGGCGCGAGGTATTCGAATATAAACATTGGGTTATCTCAATGATTATAAGGTTAAACAATCGAATTATTAAAAGAATAAAATATGGTTTCGGAATAAACAATAATAAATAAAGGACAGAGACTTGGTATTTTGAAAAAAGCGAACTGACTCAGTAGTTTAAGACAATTTCATAATCTAATGCGCAGCTAAATTTTATTGTCTTGCACGTGTTTTGGAGGAATGTTGTTTATTACAGGCCTTATTTTTCAGTTTAGTTTAATACGCAGAAATGATGGCGAATAGAACGTACCTCAATCAAATCTTATAAGGAAGTTTATTTAAAGGGTTGTCAAGATTTGAAAACGCAATTTGAAATGCTGTGCAAAATTACACATAGATAATAAGAGCCTTGTTCAGTAACAAGTTCGAACTGGAACATTAGTTGATTTAAGCGATGTAAAGATTTTTATTACAATAAATTATTTGACATTTTGATTATGAAAAGTGAAATAATGTTTAGGGTAGAATTGAGGGGACGTATTCGAAGGAATTTTGTTTTTGTAAACTAACTTGGTTGAATCGCATCGTGGATGACGCAAGAATTAGATCATACATAGCTTAGTTGGGGGTATTTATTTCACTTTTGATTGGCTAGATGGGTGAGTGTGATTAGGAGTAAGATTGCGCGAACGATCTTTTGAACGATGCGCGGCACGAGAGCCTGCGAGGAGCATAGATTTTAGAGATCAGATTTTTGTCAACCCGCGGCGCGAAATCTTTTTCTCCGACCTCTTTATATCCACTGTAAAATTTGGACTTAGAAAAATTAATGAGTAATAGAGCTTATATATATTCACCTTTCAATTTAAATTATTCTTGTGTTTTATTAAATTCAACCTTCTTAAATTCATGAACCAGTATCTTTTCAGTTAAATTAATTATTATTTTAAATTTCATTTTTCATTAAAATTTCCAATCTGTAGCTGGAGTAATTATTCATCGCTGGTTTCGTCAAGTCGGTGACCGGACTAGAAGAGTTTTCACTCTTAGTGGAAAGAACCCAACGAAAGGACAATTCAAATTAATTTCATTTTCGCGCCAACGAAGTCGTAGACTGTCACATGAAGTGACCGGTGGCGCCATCTGTCGGTGACAGCTTAAGCTGCATAGTATTGATACAGAACCGGCCTAGCTTAGCTACTCATTTTATTTGACAAAACGAACGTCATCGCAAAAACATACAATTTTTCCAAGAAAACTTAGAGAAACAATCGAAATCCTAAAACGCCCTAACAACGTCGAGAGGGAAAATGGATGGAATACCAATCCGATTCGGTTTTTCGTCCTCCCGAATTGAAAAAAAATTGATTGGTCAATCAAGTTCGACCAGTCCCCCCGGTGGGGCTTTTTGGCTACGTTACTCTCGAGTGGGAGGACAGTTTGGCGTCGGGTATGATATCAAGTTCACAACGCGGCCGAAAAACACGAATGTCTAGGATGCGTTGAAAACTCCAACCAGCTCAAAAGTTCAGTTGGTTAATTATAAAACTTTCTAGGACATTAGGAAAATTACAAAGAATTTTATCTTCTAACCGCTATTTACCTTATAAGTAGATAAAAACGAAACTTGTTTATACTGTGTGGCGTGAAATCT
Organism: Andricus quercusramuli; assembly: GCA_932178445.1. Taxonomy (NCBI): domain Eukaryota; kingdom Metazoa; phylum Arthropoda; class Insecta; order Hymenoptera; family Cynipidae; genus Andricus; species Andricus quercusramuli. Next base: position 38,295 of record CAKNXH010061375.1, read on the forward strand.
ATTCATTACCACCTTTGATATTTTTTAATTATATGTATTCAGTGAATAAATTTTAAGTCGTCCTAGAAAGCTGCTCTATCTACGGAGGTTTTTCTGAATAATCGGCACAGAGCTATTTTTTCAATGAAAAAAGTGAAAATTATGGGAATTGAAATAACATTCTAAAGATTTCTTTACTTTTTAAATATTTTTCCTATGACTAAAACGTAATGCATGTAGCATTGGAATAGTTCATAAAAAATTTTATTTGGTTAATTGTAGGAAAACTCGATAAACGATATCACATGTATTCATCATATTAATTTGTGCAATAATGAAGGCTTGAAGATACAAAATTGGACGAAGAAATATCTGTTTTCTGAAACCTTTGTTTAAACTATGAGCGTATGTTGATATAATAAAGATATGACTAGCGGCTGTCCGTATACGACGTATATATTTCTACGGGCGAGTGAGGCAGGAGTTCAGGAAGGGGAAGTCAGCAAATGAAAATTGGCTGCGTGGATTACGAAAAGCTCCCTAGTATATATACGGAAAGTCTTGTAGAAAATTCTTTTTCTCGCTGAATCAGTATCATATTGCCATTTACTCTCGTCTACTCGAATATTAAAAAATGAGGATCACCGTCGGTACACTATCCCTTGCTTTTGCCGTTTTCATTGATTCTATTGGTAAATATATAATAGTGTAACATTTTTACTTCTCCTACTTGTCCCTCCTTTGCACCACAACCCCTAACATTCTACCTTCTCAATTTCCTGACTTTTACTTTCTCTACTCCCCCTACTCTCACATCCCACAATTACACTCGCTTCTCCTAATTCTCAGCCCTTCACATCTCACTATTCCAATCCCATCACTTCCCTCACTGCTCCATTATATCTCCATCTTCTACTTCAACTAATTCCACTCACATACTTCTACTACTCCTACCTTCCCTTAACTCTCCCTCATCCATATAAATTCCATATATGTATAAGAATTATTTAGATCGCAATAAAGCGTAAAAGTGAATTGAAAAGAAATTTCTTCAGCTGTGAAATTTGTTTTTCTACCTCACATTGTTTTTTATTTTTACTTCAGTAGGTATTTGGACATATGCGAAAGCCGCCAGGAATAAAAAAAAGATATATATATATATATATATATATATATATATATATATATACACCTGCGTGCTATATAAATGCAAGTTGTCGCGTTGCCTTAGTTTTTACATAAAACCTTTTATCTTTCATTGGAGATCAGAATATCTTAATTAAAATAATCCTAATAAAAAATGTCAAATGATATCATTATTTGCGTGAGAAAATCTTGACACTAATAGCGTCGTTATTTCACATCTATGTGAGATAGCGGCTACTTATGCAGATATTTGTACTCTGATGATGCAATGGAATATTACTTAGACATAGTTGTCAACCAAATTATTCACAAACGCCTTAATCCGATCTTTCTCTACTTTGCGGAAATGCGGATAGTCCGTGCTTTTGTTTGCACCTTGGCCGTCATCGCTAATTCTATTGGTGAATATAATAATATAATACATATGTAATTCCTATTATATTTCATATAAAACGTGCATGAATACGGCTATTTATCAGGCATGTGGAGCGAGCCTAAAGTCCCCCTTTCCAGCTTATAGTCATATAATAGCCATTTGTATATTCAGACTGTCAAAGCTAGAGATTTTCTTTTTGATGGCATGCTTTTTTTACGCGTTCCATTTTCGAAAAGGATAACTTCATTCTGTTATTTTCAGTGCAAAAAAATGAAAAGCGGCACTTAAGATCGGTTCCTACGACTCGCACTGAAAAGATGCACTCATCAGTAATGTCCCTCTTTTCCCCCTTGGTGCATACTGCATAATATACTATTAGGCTTACCACAGACAAATTCATTTTTAACATAATAATTCATTTTCAAGGAGATAGTAGAAACTGAACAAATTAATTTTGTATCTCTCACCAAACAGTTGTACTTATGAACAAGGAGTTAAATTTTCAATTCATAGAGAGTGATTTCCAACAATATAAATAAGTTTTTCTTGAAATAGTTAAATTTCCAAGCAAAGGAGATGAATCTTCAAGAAAATAGTTTAATTTATAAATAAAATCAATTACTTTTCAACAATAATTTTCGAATGACTAATCAAATAGTTAAATTCTATACGTATAAAAAAATTTTCTACCAAACAGTCGAATTATTAAAAATTTCAAAACATATGAAACAAGAAAGAAAAAATGATGATTTCTTTGAAAATCGATTTAAAAATTGCAATTAAAGTGGTAAAACTGATGCTAATATAGAAGGGGATAATTGTATATGTATATATGTATTATTGGAAATTACATGGACGTATGATTTTCAAAGAACACAAATACGTTTTTAAAACTCTTCCTAAAACGTATAATATTGCAGTTCAATTATTATAACTATTTTAGTATTTCAAGCAGGAGAGCCTTTACTGTATATATTTATATATAACTCTGCCGAATTTGAAGAACTCATCCCAGGACTTTTATTCGTAGTAGAACAACACTCTGTCCATAGGAATTTTAAATTGATTTCAAGGGTTTTAAATGAATTTCATAAATTTTCAAGAAACCCTCAGATCTTAAAGCTTTTGAGAACAAAATTAGGAACCGTTTATTCCATGTTGGTTTTTGTATATCGGAAAATCGTTCATTGTCATTAAGGTTATTAAAGTGTTTATGTACTCGTCTTCTACACAAAATATATGTTTATTTAACAATAAAAATGTACGGTGAGGAGTTCTTATAATTAAAAATTATTTCTCATAATTTTTATTGAATCACCACAAAAATTTTTTCTGCAAAGAAACGTTGAATTTAGCTAAATATATTAGACATACATGTGCTGAACAAAAAGAAAATGAATCTTCTATTTCTTCTCGCAGATTGCAGTTTACAGCCCGACGAGAAACCTAATAGCGATCGTAATCCTAGCCCTTCTTCTTCTTCTGCTGCTCGACAAAAACATTTGCCTGACAGGACATGTCCTCAGGAGCCTTATCTTCCTGCCAGTTCTGGTTCTCCTCCGGGCAGGCCTCCTTCAGATGGAGTACATGGATATACAATGGAACAACTTGGATATGTTCGACTCATTCCAATGAAGATACTCTACAGCATGTGTATCATTAATTCAATAGAACAAAGGTAAACTACAATATAATATTCTCTGTAACCCGTAGTCCGATCAAAATAAAATACATAGATTCAAATGCAAATCTATTATGGTTATCAAGGCTTCTTTTGCTTTATCTTTTGCTTATCTCCGCACGGCCATTAAAATTTTTTGTTCGAAGATTCAAAATTCAGAGAGTTACATTATTCTGAGTTTTCCGATGCGAGTTTTTTGAAAACACTATATTGCCCTAACTGCTAACAGTATTCTCATTATTTTTTCAGCTACAGCATATAATTCATAAGGATATCAATTTTTTGGTGCGGTCGCGTAGCCTCATTATCCACACGCAACGAAGGACACAGTGGGGCGAAGTCAAATAACATAGTTAACAATAACTTGCAGGAGGTAATTTTCAATTGATTTTTCATCGAAAAATTTTGTCACTGAATTCACAACTGATATGTGGAAGCAATCTTTGAATTGTTATGTTCAAAATTTTACATCAATGCAAATGATGATCATAAGTTGATTCTTTTTTTTTTCGTTTATCATTTGGCAAACAACTTTTCGACTTTTATTATCTTTTGGATTCAATGCGCAGGAGTGTGTGCAAGCGAGAAATGATTCATAAGTAATATTATTTGTTAAAAAAAATTATAAAATCAAATATCCATTTAATATTCTATCAAACGAAGTATCTTTGTTATCATCCCTTCCTGCAAACACTTTGACCATCTAGATTGTGCACCCCCACCACTACCTGTGCACACTTTATGCAAAGTTGCTTCAATGTTAAGTGAAGTTTAAATCATTAGCTACTTAAATTATTGAAAGATGGCGCTGCTATACATTAGATAAATCTATTAAGTATCGATCCTTATAGCGTTGGATATTCACAGACCGCGTGAGGTTGCTTTCAAAATCCAACGTATTTCAAGACTTTGTCCTTTTCAGCGATGGACTTTACAAACTTTCTTGGATTGAATATGAAATCCAAAATATTGCTCAGTGTCGTTCACTTGTGTTCATATGAGCAATATTTCCCTTTGAATTTGTTTCTATTGTTTAAACTTTTAATAATTTCTATGCTCTTGTTTAACTTATACAGCTGTCTAAACAAGAAATGTAGTAAGTACATTTTGGAGGGTTACCTGGTGAACTAACGTCAAATTTCTAACCTTTATTATGCACGAGTAAATATTTGTTTGCCCATGTAAAACTTACAAATTGATGACTCCCCTGTTCAAATTGAAATTTGTTCACGTGCAAATTTTAATATCCCTGGTTATTAGTGGTAACCAGTTATCGATTCATAGTATCTTATCACCGATACGAACCATTATCGTGAGTCAGTGAATGTCTGGTCACTGTTTTATCGGTATCTAGCTTGGAACAGTGCCGTGTTACAAAATTTACCAAAATAGTACATTGTGGTCGAAACTCTGTGCCAGGGATCTGCCTTACCGACAGTTCAATTGCCCACTTTGGGTACTGACCATTGGCGCCATCTGTCGGTAGAAGCTGGAATCAGGTAGTGTGCCCCGAACTGTCATAGCTCAACTACTGTATTTTTATAAAAAAAGTTAATCACAAATTTGCAGATCTTTTTTCGTTGCAAAACTTTTGTTCATTCAACTTTTTCCGTACCTTGCGTCTTTTGGAATTTTGTAAATCCTATAACTCCGGTAATTTTTCTTCCATCAAAAAAATTCATTAGAAGATTTTTTTCATTGGAAATACATGTTGAACTTCATGGAACTTGCGCAACCTCTCAATATAATTTTTTTCGTGTGTTCACGCAAATTTCTGCGCGATATACATACAAATTCGAAAAAACGATTCGAAATAACGTTTGTCTCATTATTTTTTCCGTAGCTTTTGTCATTTTTCAAACATTTAATTTCGTTTTTCAAGTTGTTTTTTACGAATAAAACAAAAACTACGTGCCCTATAGAAAAAGTGATCGGAAATAAATTTGTGAATCTTTTTTGGTTGCATAATTTTTATTGATTCATTTTCTTTCATATCTTGCACAGTTTGACCATAAAATCTTTGATCAGACGTTATTCCATTTCATTTTTTTTAATGTCAAATTAATAACTGCCTAACTAATATGAAGCTTATCGATTTAAAGTGCTCTAATTTGTAAACTCTTTTTTCGAAATTTATTATCAGTTTGAAGAACTTGTATTAAAAAATGTTTTATGTTTTACAAACGATTGTACCCTTAAGATTTTCCAATAATGTAGATTTTAATATTCAGTTACGGAGGGCATTTTTCGTGAATGGGAAAACCAAGAAATGACTATTTATATTTTGCTACGAATTTGAGAAATTTTACAAGAAGATTCTGAATCTATTCAAAATTAAAGAGATTAGAGATTTTAAAATTGAAAACTTATTCTTTTCAATTCGAATGCCGTAGTAGGCAAGAACATTTGAACGACCGATTGAAATTTTATGAATTATTTCCAAAAGTTAAACCAAAAAAATTATATTCTGGAAACTACAAAAATTTTTGAATTTTACTTTTGGGCTGGGTCGGGTTTTCGAGCCAACATGGGTTTTCATGTTTTCTGTCCCGGATGCGAAGGAAAACGGAACTGTTACATTTGTAGTTGAACATTAATCGTGCTTTGTTAAAAATTCAACTTTTTTTTTTAGACAATTAATCTTTTTGATTGAAAACTCATTGTTATCATATTTTTGATTCAAACTTTTATGATTCTGTTAAAGATTCAACAATCATGCTAGAAAGTGATCCTGCTTGGTGAAAATTCATATTATAGAATTTGAAATTCAATTTTTCGCTGAAAAATTTGCCTTTCTAGTTTGAAACTTCACCATTCTGGATAATATTATACCATATGGATAATATTTAAAAACTAATTTTCGTCCAAAGAGATGAATTTAAAAAGTTAAAAATTCTATGATTGAAATTTTTAAATTTTTTTCTGATTAAAAATTAATTTGTAACAAAAAATTTCACTACTCGATTTTTATTGTGAATTTATATTCTTTAGTTAAAAATTCTACTATTTAGTCAAAATTACTCTTCTTATTTGAAGATTCGACATTTTCTTTTAAAATTCATTCTAACTCAAAATAAAATTTTCAAAATGCAAAATAATATACTCAATCAATTTCGTTTTTTTAGGTTATTAATATTAATTTATACAAACATATAACAGATGGATAAAATCATAAAAGTTATTTTGATACGTTCGTCTTTATTACATGTTGAGTTTATTTGTTTTTGAGATCATATAAATATAATATTTCCTGCGTCACTTAACAAAATTCAAAAGGATTTTTGAAGAGCTCAGATATGCCAAAAACGCATCTAGAAAATGTTCAATAAAGTGTTTTTATTTCACAGGATTTTACAAAGTTACAGGAAAAATTCGGTTAAAAAAAACTAAAAAGAAAACTGAAGAAAGCAATGAAGTGAAGAAATCAATGAAGAAATCAAAAGTGACCTTTTTTTGTAAACTTTTCTTTCGTATGATGAATAATTTTTTTTCTACATTGATTTTTGTATCTTGCACAATTTTCGTAAAAAGGAATGTTTTAATTTTAATAATATTTTTTACGATTAAGATGAAAGCTACGCGTTCAATAACAAAATGATTAATCATGAATTTGTTCCAATGTCTTAATGTTAATGTTGTTAATAATAAATCTTTGAATTGGATGATTCGCAATCAAAAGAATTGAGGAATTGTTTTAATAGTTAATGTATAATAAAATGAAAAATGTGTTTCAGAAGAGAGCGAATTGAGATATGCGTTTACAGTAATTGTTAATAACAATAAGGGAATTTCTATTCAATGTTTTATATCCAGTTTGAAAAGGAATATTACCTCATTCTTGGATAATTTCAGTAGAAAACTTCTGGCACATACTTGCAAAATCTCCATGAAGTTCTTTTCGGATAATCATAGTGAAAAAAAAAACCTTTTTTGTATTTACAAATGCTAAATACACCATTTTTTTCCATAAGACTGTTTATAATAAATCATGTGAATGGTTTTTCAATTAGCTCGACTTTGTCAATCATCACAAATGAGGTAAATCTAATGACAATTGAATACTACATATATTTTTATTATTATAGCTCATTTATTTATTTTTTTTTGTAGTATACAAGGGTTATTTAAGAAAAACCGGTTTTTAGTACAGCGGACTTAAGTATAACTATGATCTAGAGGCAATAATACCAATATTTTTTTAATTTATTTAGGTATTACTTTTTTTTTAAACCTTATACTAGATTAAAGTAACAGTTTATAATAATAATAAGTTATGATTAGAATGTAGAGAAATCAGAGGTCGTCATATGTGTATCATCCTTTGGTTTACTTGCCATTTTCCTTATCAAATTTAATGTTTTTTCTGTCCACTAAAAATAAAACGATATTTAATTATACATTAGCATCATCAATTGCGCGCTGTGCGTGAATTTCGTTTCTCTATTTAAGGGGAAGCATGATTTTGCATGCAAAAAATTTACTACATAATTTGTATTTCCATCAAAAATAAATTTGATTTTCATACAAAAGCAGTTGAGGTAATTTACAAATGAAAAATTTTGAAAAAAATTCTTGAATCCTTAACTAAAAACGAAAGTCACTTTGAGTAATAGAAAAATATCCATTGGCTCTCAGCTCATTGAACTTTTTTTTAATTCGAAGCAATTTCTTTTGATGCACGTATGTGGTTGAAAAAAATTCATTTTCGTTTCAATAGAAATTTATATTTCATTTACAGATTGAATCAATTTCAAATCAGGCAGGTTCTACACTTAAAGTCACAGAATCTCTCAGGGACAAACTATGTTATTTTCCGAAACTACAGTTCCAGCAATTTCTTTTAACTGTACAAATCTTTCATTAAATATATTATAAATAGTTTTCTGTGCACAGCTACAAAATAAGGACACACTTTTCGTTTCGCATTCAAATTTATTCTCGAGTTTTACCTATTATTGTGAATCTATAGACTTGCATAGAGACATTAAACTATCATAAAATGATAAAAATAATAAAAGAAGACATTTTCGAATTTCAATTGTTCATTTAAATATAAAATTTACAGAACAAATTGAAGGACTAGAAACATAAGGGCAATTTTTGTGGAAGGAGGCACACTCCACCTTTTTTATTTCCAACAATATTTTTAACAAATTTTCATTTATAGAAAGAAAAAAAATTCTATAAGATTTATGCGGGCTAAACCAGTCTTGTATTCAAGAGAATTTTTTTCAAAATGAAAATTGAATTTCTTTGTTTTTCTCGGAAATGGTACGAGATATTTTAAATGAGTCAAGGAACTTTTTGTAGAACTTCTTTAACTGTGCCAATTATTTCCTTCATCTTTTTTCGTAGCTGTTGTTGTTTGCAAGAAAAATGCGAAAATTCGATTTTTAGAAACAAAATTCTTCAGACCACAAGCTATTTAGCCCGAATAAAACTTAAAAGGTATTTTGTTAAAAGGTATTTTGCGCCATTTTGTTAATTTTTGAGATTTTTTCAATTTTCTGTCAGATTTCTAAAGGTGGTGATAAACACTCCCAGAATCCAAAAATAAGTCAGAGATATCTAAATTCAGTCAAATGTTATACAAGTTTGAAGAAACAATTTGTATGTTTTTAGAGAACAAAGTCAAAAATTCAAATACGCATAACTTCGTAATTTTTTTTTTTTCACAAATTGCGAAAATACGCAGACCGAATCCATTTCAAATCAGGCAGATTCTACACTTGAAGTTGCAGAATCTCTTGGGGACAAAATATGTTGTTTTTTAGAGGAAACTAGACGATACGTATTTTTGCGATTTGTAAAAAAAAAAAATTTGCAGAGTTATGCGTATTTCAATTTTTGGCATTTAAAAAAAAAAAACACAATTTTTTCTTTAAACTCGTATAACTGAGTTTAATGCGGGCAACAAAGCTTTTGTGGGCAGAAGAATTTTTTGTCATGAAATCGAATCTTCGCATTTTTCTTGAAACCAACAACAGATACGAAAAAATGTTGGGAAAATAGTTTGCACATTCGAAAAAGTTCTACGAAAAGTTTTCTCACTCATTTATTATATCTCGTACCATTTCTGAGAAAAATGAAAAAATTTCATCTTCATAAACAAAAATGTGTCTTCATTCCTGGCTTATGGAAATACCAAACATTTTTGTTAAATATTAATCCAGGTATTATTTATTTATTTCTTAAACTGAGATTCAGATAAAGTTGTTATGCATTGTTGAAAAATACCTGGATAAATGTGAAATGAATAGAAATATATTGAATATAAAAACTTTCCAGTAAAAAAATTTCTTGTCTTGACATTCATTTTGTAACTTAAATTGCTTCAGCATAAGATTTCAAGATTTGCATTTATGAAAAATAATTTTGTGATAATAAAAATTGTTCAGCTCACGTAAAATGGTATTTCCATAAGCCAGGAATGAAGACAATTTTTTGTTTATGAAAATGGAATTTTTTCATTTTTCTCGCAAATGGTACAAGATATTATAAATGCGTAAGAGAACTTTTTTAAATGTGCAAACTATTTTCCTAACGGTTTTTTGTATCTGTTGTTGTTTTCGAGAAAAATGCGAAGATTCGGTTTTATAAAAAAAAAATTCTTCTGCTCACAAAAGTTACTTAGCGCGCATTAAACTCATAAGGTATTTTCCCTATGATAGTACAAATTCAACAAAAATACGTATCGCCTAATTTCCTCTCAAAAAACATATTTTGTCCCCGAGAGATTCTGTAACTTCAAGTGTAGAACCGGCCTGATTTTAAGTGGATTCGATCCATATGGATTTTCTTAATTTCCTGGGGTTTCGTAATCCCAGACAGAAACCTCTATAGTTTCGGTCAGGTACCCAATATACCTCTTCACCAAAAGGGGTAGTAGGGTTAGTAGAGATGAGCAGTGGGAGAGAAAATAAGGAGACAAAGGAGGGTTAATAATAGATTTGATACTTTCACGATGATTCATTATAATAAATTTAAATTTAGAATTTAAAATTTAAAGATTTTTCGGGTT
>CAKNXH010061375.1:58497-81947 GCA_932178445.1 Andricus quercusramuli
TTTTCGGGTGGAAGGGTGTATATTGTGGATTCCAAATTGCTGATGATTTCTTCTTTTGGGATTTTGGAGGGAGCGACTGCAAAATTATGTCCTTTAGATAAGGCTGAAATCATTTCATTGCTGAGATGATGGTTAGAGATGTTTTTTACTGTATTAGTTAATGGTGCGTGCTTTACTGGAAGTAATTTGTCAAATTTTATTTTTTGTTTCTCAGTGCAAAAATCTTTAATCCGTTGGGATTGGTCAAATGATATGCGGTCCAATGTGGACCAAATGTCAAATCTGAGAGTGTTTGATAGAAAAAGATGAAGTTTTAATAGTTTATTGGAGGTAGTATGCAAGTCAAATTTGGTATGTTGTATCCTTTCTTTTAAGAGAAGCAAACTTGTTTTATGTAGAATTGATTTGGATTTAGATGTTCCCAAATGGTTTTTCAACTGTAAGAATTTTGGGACGATGTTATTGTCCCTACACCGTTTTAAGAAAGCTAAAGATGTTAGTAGTTTAGCTTGAGAAGACCTGAGCTTACTAAAAGTGTTAGTTTTAGTAAGGAAACTCTCCCCGTAGAGTTCAAGCAGTCCCCACCATGGGGCACTCTGGCCAATCACAGGCATCGTAGAGAATACATATATAAGAACAACATAACCTGAAACCTCAGTTTCAGGTCAGCCCTGAAGATGTGAACTGCAATGTTCACGAAACGTCGGCAACATTCATAGTTTCGCACACGATTGAAACCCGAAAAATCTTTAAATTTTAAATTCTAAATTTAAATTTATTATAATGAATCATCGTGAAAGTATCAAATCTATTACAGTTGAAAAAACTAAAGAGAAAACTAAAAAAACAAATACCTTCTTATTCAGGATGAGGATGTACAAATTACAATTTTACAATCAGTTAAGGCGTCGTATAAATAATGGTCGAAAGCAATTTCGTTGTTTACTGAAAAAGTCATCATTTTTTTGTAAACCTTTTTTTCGGGTCTCGAATAGTTTTTCCGGAAAATGGAATATTTTATATTTTGGAAGCGGTATGACGATTTAAAAAAAAGACCTGTATGTGTTATCAAAAAATGGTCCCAAGTAAATTTGCAGATCTTTTTGAGATGGTCAATTTTGTTGTCTACAATTTTGTCATCAATCACTTTTTGATGGGACGCGTAGTTTTTGTTTCAATAGTAAAAAACTGATTTAAGAATAAAATAAATTAAATTTTTGGACAATCGACACAAACAACGAAAAAAATTGATAGACAAAAGTTGTTCACTCAGAAAAGAGCTGCAAATTTTAAGTTCATCACTTTTCGATAGGATGCGTAATTTTTGTTTCAATCGTGAAAAATAACATTGACAATAAAAAAATAAATTTTTGGAAAAACGACGCAAGGTACGAAAAAATATGAATAGACAAAAGTTGTTCATACAAAAATGATCCACAAATTCGTTCTAAACTTTTGTTATAAAAAAACATTTAAAACAAAAAATGAACTTTTTTGAAAAACGATACACACTACAATAACATTTTATCTAACAAACATTTTTCGCACAAATTAAATTTTCAAATTTTCTTAGAATCACTTTACGCTAGAATGCATATTTTTGGTTCAAATCGGAAAAATAACATTGAACATAAACAAATTATTTTTTATAGGATGCGCACTTCTTTCAATTCAATGCATATTATGAATTTTATTAATAAAAATTTATTGGAATCATACCTATTTCATGGTGGTTGAGGATAAAATTTAATGAAGAATAAGAAAAAAATATTAAAAGTATCATGATAAATAAAATCAGTACTTTATTTTCCAATATCTGAATTAGCAATCCCAGACAGAGGTACAGAAATAAATATAATATACATTTGATACAATAGTGTTGAACCTAATGTAGAAAAGTTCGCATTTTGGACAAAATCGAGTTCGAAGCACGAGATACATGATGAGAATGTGCACGGATTGTGACAAGACCATTTTATCAATTTGCCCTAATATGAGTATATTTCCAATTAGAATACCCTTAGTAAATTACATGTCAAATATATTTTTAAAATATCGAATGGGATTAGAACAATGCCCGACTATGCCTTTCACTATTCATCTGCTTATTCCGCATTCAATAAAAGTGTTTTTAAATTTCAGAATATCCTTCAAACTTGATCAGAATTTAAACGATAAAATTAGAAATAGGAAAATTCGATAGAAAAAGAAAGACCATGGACTACTACTAGTCCATGTACTACTTCGGAATATCAGCGGCAAACTAACTGGAACAGATTCCCAGGAAGAAGTACCTCAAACTTAAAAAAATTGCATGAACAGCGAATTTGTTTAAGCCATTCATTTATAACAAATACATTTTCTATAAAGCGTCAATTTACTTTTTCAGAATATCATTGGAAAACCAAATGAAACAGATTTCCGAAAAAGTACCTTAAATTTGAAGAATCGCACAAGCAGTAAATTTGGTCATGCCAATTGTGTATAAAAATCAAATTTCTCATGAAAAGTCCATGTAACGTTTTGGAATATCACTGGCAAACCGAATAAAACAAATTTCCAGAAAAATTACCCTGAACATCAAAAAATTGTACAAAGAGCTCACACGTTTATGCAATTTGTTTATAACAATGACATTTTTTTATAAGATGTGAATGTGCTTCTCTGGAATATCACTGGAAAACTGATTTAAACCAATTTTTGAGAAAAATTCCCTCAAACTTTAAAAAATTGCTCAAAGAGGATATGCTGGGGTGTTACATAGTGGATAAAGTTGTGTGTGCACACAAGATTTAAAAACAAAAGTGAATAAACCTGTTTCAGAAAATTTCAAATGTATCAGAGAACAGATCTTATAAAAACGATACAAATGAATTCTAGATTAATTATGTTAATTGACTATCAAATTGACAAAGAAAACAATTTGAAATCACAGTTTTTGGATGCTTTGCAATCTCATTTCAAAGACACTAAGATTCCTAAATACGTAAAGAATTTATTTGCTTGTCAGAACTTGGATAATTCCTATTCTTTGCGAACAATTACTGACGAAACAATCAACGAAACAGAAAAATTTTCTGCAAATGAATTGCATTTCCTCTTAGATTCAAATGAAAATTTAGAAGATTACTATGTACTCTACAAAAACGCACCTCAAAATTTTTGGTTTATGCTAGGGGATAGAGCTTTAATGAATAGATTAGTCAAATATGTCCACTCCACTATAGATCAATTTTGGGAGAAAAAGCAAAAAGATACTCAACGTGAGACCAGTCATACAAAGAAATCAGTCCCAACAAACGTTAAACCTGCTGATATCCAGGCCTCGATCCAGGTCGAAGAAAAAAAAATCTTAGATATAGTTGCTCAATTTATAACAAAAAGCAAGGAAAATGTGGATTATGAGATTCAAGAGCTATTTAAAACGGAAACAAAGGTTCACATTAGAATTTTGGTTGATAAGGAGAACCCCACGACTATCACTTATTTGGCTAAGCTAACGTGTCTCATGTCTAATTCCGTAACCAATGCAAGCAAGTCAAGTCGAATCAGTAAGTGGACTCTTTCTAATTTTAATAGGCATATAAAGGTGCACTTAGGAAATAAATGTAACAAATCAAAGGTAAAGCAAATATGACTTGAGAAATGACGAAATCTCTCAAGATCAAATGGAAATAAGTCTTGAAAATAGCTCATCACCACCCGAGAAGATCACAAAAATCGATACGACAAATATAGCAGGAGGGGAAGAATACAATTTACGGATAATTGAAGACCATGTGGAACCAGAGCCAATGAAAACTACTACAAATGAATATTACACTGAACTGCAGTCATCATCACGTTCTCATTATGTGAAAAAAATAACTGCAGCTGTAGAACGTGAAGCGCAAACTAAAGAATTTTGTATGACCAATGCAACTTTTGGAAAATTTATCACCAATGCCGTTCACGTTTCACAAGAAGAACAGGGGGAATAATATCCCAGAGTAATTATTGAACGAATTACTTTGATGAATTAAAGAATTTTCGACCTCAAACAAAAGTATGGTTCCCTTTTGAAATTCAATGTAAGATGTCAGAGAGTAATGATAAAAATAAAGATGAGAGTAGCATTTTAGAATCCTCAAACGCTAAAGGAAAATAGAAAAGACAAACAGCATCTCTCAGTCCTCTCTGCTAAAAATGTTAAACGAAGCAGGGAAGGCGAAATCTGAAGCAAAAAAAAATAGGACACAAATATGATCCAGCAATGAAGCAATTCGCCTCTTATATCTTTATGACTGGAGGTAGAGTGGCATATGAAACTCTAGCGGCTAGTCTACCATTTCCATCAAAGACAACTGTATTACGCAATATAACTAAATCAAATTCTGCAATAATAGAAGGCGGATGTCGATTTAATAGCTCAAAATTATTTCTACAATCCAGGAATTTGCCTCCGTTTGTTTGGCTTAGTGAAGATGCGACTCGAATTATTAAGGGTACAATATGATGCTAAAACCAATTGGTTGGTTGGATTGGTATCACCTATAGATTCTAACGGGATGCCGAAAATGAAGAGGTATCTGGCAACTTCTGCGAAAGCAATCGAAGATATCTTTGCTGGAAATAAGCCTGCTTAACTTTTATATGCGATAATGGCGCAGCCATTAGCCAAGAAGATGTTCGTAATTGGTGAAAATTCATTATAAAAAAATTAATGGACGTCACCATAACAGTAGTAGGAATTTCTTCCGATGGAGATAGTCCCCTATTAAGAGCCATGACAATTGAAACTAGTTTAAGTGCAAACGACCCGAAGCTCGTAACTATACATGACAATGTATCAAGTTTTCCAGGTTTTCGCTGAAATTTATCAATGGACATACTTTTCTCTTAAGACACAGTTTACATAGGCGGAAAATTAAGAACACGTCTATTAAAGGACTCTCTTCTCATGCCTATTAGGGATTTTATTTTTTCTGCAACTCACATAAAAATACTGATGAGAAGCGTTTCGAAAGACAAGCATATGCTTAATGAAAAAGATGTGTCTGGGAAAGACAAAATGAATTTCGGATCAGTTATGAAACTGTGTGATCCCAAAATATGGGCGCTTTTAGAGAAACATGTACCTGCAAGCGAAGGAACACGAGCTTACTTGAAAATAATGTACTATTGTATGAATTCCTATCTATCTGAAGTAATAAGTGTTACAGATCGTCTACATTACATATGGTACAGCAGTGTGACATGGTAAATTTCAGCACTTGGGAATGTTTGCACAAAGTTGCTCGGATTCAATTACATTCCAGTGGAGAAATTTTCTGGCAAAAAAGTATTAATGTTTCGGATTAGACTCGAACATAATGATGATCGCGCATGTGATTAGGTGAACACAAAAAAACTCAGATTTAAAACGGAACTATTAACAAAACTGCGTTTATTCGCAAAGTCAGCATAGAGTTAACAATATAAATTTACTGGAATATAGAGACACACGTGACTCGTATTAAGATCTCGCGCCGAGTGCGAGGAAAAGCGTCGAGGAAAGCGCCCATGTGCCCTGCTGGAAAGTCTTCGAGAGTGGGGGGCCGAGTGGTCAGCACGTACACCCAGAATTTGTATATGATAATACCGAAATTCTGAACATCCGCCTGATTCGCTTCAAGATGAAACGATGTTTGACCACTGCTACGGTCATCGTAGATGACCGCCCGATTTGATACACCCATAGTGGTGGTGAGAGACCGATTAGACGAGAGTGAATAACGGCTCTGTGATTGACGGAATTGAATTTAGGATGGTAAAATAAAGTTTGGGTCTGGAAGGGTCAGGAAAGGTTTATGCAAGATCTGCTTTTGCACGTGGGAGGAGGCAGAGCTTCACAATAGGTCTCTCCAGCTCGGTAGTAGCTGTTCGGATTGTAACGGCACGAACTAGGCCATCTTCTCCCGGATGTACCTCGGTGACTCTGCATAAAAGCCATTTGGTAGGTGGAATCGTCTCATCAGATTCCATCTATGCCAGAAATCTTCCTGCATTCTATGGACCATTTTCCACCTTTCATTCGCAGGAATATGCTCGTGTATAAGCGAAGGTTCAGGAACGGCGGTGAGTGGTCCTCCAATGAGCCAATGCCCTGGAGCGAGCGCGGATAAATCACTTGGATCATCAGTAATTGCTTGTAGTGGTCTTGAGTTAAGACACGCTTCGATCTGTGACAATACCGTTGAGATCTCCTCAAAAGTTAGAGTCGAAGTTCCAATAACTCTTTTGAGATGATGCTTGGTAGATTTGACGGCGGCCTCCCACAGTCCACCGAAATGTGGGGCTGATGAAGGGACGAAGAGCCAAGTGGTTTGGTCCATGGCCAGAGCATCGGCGATGTCCTGCGAAGTACGTGACGCCTCCGCGAAGAGCGCTCTCAGCTCAGCATCGGCACCGACGAAATTTGTACCCTCGTCACTTGTGATAGTGGAACAAATGCCCCGTCGTGAGGTAAAGCGTCGATAGGCAGCTAGAAAAGACAGAGAAGTATAATCAGACACTGCTTCCAGATGTTCAGCACGAGTAGACGTGCAAACAAAGCCCGCAATGTAGCCTTTATACGATCTTTGTCCACGTCCGCGGGCTGCTCGTATTCTTATTGGACCAGCAAAATCAACGCCACTGTGGAGAAAGGCCCGAGTGCGCTGCACTCGATTAGAAGGGAGATTTCCCATTAACTGAGTGGCGGTGGCGGCACGATGACGAATACATACCACACATCGTAGTATGCGAGATTTTACAACCTGGCGACCTCGCAGAATCCAAAATTTACGCCTTAGGGTGGCGAGTGTGAGCTAAGTACCCCCATGAAGGGCACGCCGGTGGCAACTGTCGACGACCAGATCTGTGAACGGAGACTTCGATGGCAAGATATATGGGTGCCTCTCATCAGGATTCAAAACGGAATGTTTTAGACGGCCACCAACTCTCAGCAGCTGCTGATCATCTAGGAACGCTTCTTTCAAATGTTAAGACAAGGATCTATCACCTTACAATTTGATTTGCAACGATAGTACTAATTTGCCAAGCAACGCATTAATGATCAAAATACTAAATAGACCTAAACAAGATGCATGTAATCAAATCCGTTCTCTTGGTATCGAAGTGGATATAAAGTTCGCAGTAGAAACAGATTTTCAGATTTTCATTAGCCGATGCTAATGAATCGATTACTGAGCATGATGAATTTTTCGAAGTGTAACACAGTCAAAAGAACAAATATCAGAATCAAATTTGGAAGTTTTGCAAGATTTAACTTTATTATCTTGAAGCGATCGACACATTGCAATTAAAAATGTGTTCCCGCGTCTCTGAGCCGAAGATACTTGCGTAATTATTCTGTTAAATTTAAGACTCAGAATTTTATTGGTTAATAGAAATGTATGCTATCCCTCGACCAATTATCATTAGAATATATGAGCAGTAGGCGCGAACTAGCGACGGATTTGCGTATTGTTAGACAGGTGTAACTGAAAGAGGGGGGCAATTAATCGGGCACATTCGAATTGTCCTCAAACGACACTCAGCAGGCGGTCGTGATTAACGTACATTTTTTGTAAATCGGTTATTTCATAGCGTTTCTGGGTGAGTAAATTGTTATCGCCGTCAATAAGTATATGAAGTTTGAGAAAAGAGGTAATTGTGTTTAACGTAAAGCGGGTTCCGATTTATTTTTTGTTTACAGGGCACGCGAAAGCCCCAGTTTATTGTGTTCTATTGAATCAACATTCATGTTGGCGCCATCAACGGCATAATTGATCAGAACGACGAAATTCCAATTTTGATTGAACGGCGAACCACGACTCTTATTCAAAAGGCCATCTTCAGGATGATTTTCCATTTTAAAATGATCGTCTGAAAATTCTCGCACCTTCTGGTCCTGTATACAAATTCTATTCATTCAATCATGCGAATTTGAAAGAAGGCATCATTTTTTATCGTCGTCGATGTGCCATCATTGAGGTATTTCGTATCGCATATCAATTGAAATTTGATCATCATATAAAGTAAAGTTTTATGGCTTTCTCGCTAAATTTTTTTTTTTTTAATTTTATACTCGGTATTTTTTTTTTATATGTCATACATTGACCAAATTGGAGTCGATCCGCTAAATTGTTGATTCTCTTTTTATATTTGATAATTTCGATGTTGAATACCTCCAGAAAAGTATTTTAAAGGTTTGCAGAATGTTTGTGTGAGTGAAGATAAGCGTATTATTTTTCTATGTTTTTCTTATGGGAAATTTATTATAATATATTGATAGCCGATAAACAAACAATTTTAAATAAATATGTAATTTACATTTGACACTTTACATGTTGGATTTATAAGACTCATTTTTGCATGAACCAAGAGAATCTCACTAGATAAATTACACATTTGACCTGTTGTATGTTAAAATTTTGTGAATAATAGTCAAACTCCTTTAACTCACCTTAACAATATTTTGACGAAACATGCAAATCGTTATAATCTTCAGTGGAAGGAGAATTGGAATTAAAGGATTATTCCCAACAAGTAACAGTTCTCAGTGAGACAAGTCCGTTTACCATAGCGCAAGATTCTGCTTGAAAAGAAACTATTGTTAGACAATCTCCTATATGTTGGCTTTTAAATCAATCAACAGGACAATTAAGTAGCAATAGACTTCAGAGAGTTCGTAAATCTGAGTTTGAATTGTATACATCCAAAAAGCTAGAAAAATTACAACAATCAGATTACGTTCAAGAGTGCAATCAAATCAGTATTGGAGAATGGACTATATTTCAACGGATTGATAGGTGTCGTTTTTGACGTAAGTTATTTTAAAGCTAATACGAGAAAATCAACAGAATATTCGAGTAGTTATGCCAATATTCATGGAAACCGAAAGGATATTGGTGTTCTTTGTTAATGGTTTGGGATCAATGAAAATGGAAATTTGACATTAATTTCTGATTTCGCCCATGGCTATATTGAAATATGCAACTACAGGTTAACAATGTCTAGTCCTATTATTACTAATGTTTGCTTGTCATTGTCAGACTATGTATTTTGTTTAAAATTTAACTTTTTTTGTAAGAAAATTAATTTCTTTGGTTAAACATTCTTTGTTTTCAGAAAATCGAAGAAATTGGAAAATTGCTGATAAATTTATGAAAGTCTTCCCAGTTTAAAATATTGGAGATTGCTTTAAAACTTCCTAAAATCCAAAATATCTTTTAAACTCAATCGAATGTTTCATAAAATTTTTTTTTAAATCTTTCAACACTAAAAAATTGTTTCAAAATCTTTTACATAATTTTCTCTGAATCAAAAATCTCTAGAAATGTTTTGAACTCTTTTCAAATATTCTCACGAATTTAATTTATCGAAATGAAAAATCATTTCAAATTTTCCCAGGAACTTAAAATAAAATAATTCTCTCGAAATCTTTCAAATTTCTTAAAGAGTTTCTAATTTTTTTGTTCAAAATCTTCAAATATATAAATTTTTCTTAAATTCTTGGATATCATTTCATTTTTAATCTTTTAATTCATTTGATCTCTTTTCATTTAATTTTAATGATGATGAATGTTTATAATAAAATGACCCAAGTCGTGCTGAATAATTTAATATCATTGAACAAAAAGTATTTTATTTATTATTTCTATTTTATAATTTTGGAACGATTTTTTTTCATTATTGATTTTATTGAGAACGACGCTAAAAATTTTTCAAGAAAGAACATATTAAAAACATAAAATTCTCCAAATTATAAAGTGCATGAAAATTAAAAATTCCTGAATGGATGATTTACGAATGTAGACAATTCAGAAATCTATTCAATAATACATGTATAATAATATAAAAAATATGTTTTCAAAAACGCAGATTGAGGTACATGTTTACAGAAATTATTAATAACAATTACACAAATTTTTCTCCAATGTTTCATATTCAGTTTTTAAAGCACCATTACATAATTTTTGGAAAATTTCGGTCAAGAAAGCAACTTTATTTTGATTTAAAAATCATAGATATAAGTTTCTGTGTACATAAGTATTTATAACAATCATATAAATAATTTCTATAATAATTATTTAGGTTAATTATCAAATATGAGGCAATTGCAATAACAAGTACATAAATAGTAATATTCTTACACGGGAACACGGCAGATTGAGATATTTGTTTATACAAATTATTATTAAAAATTATGAAAATTGTTATTCCAATACAGTTCAACCACTCTGTTAAAATTGTACCTTTTTGGTTGAAGATTCATTATTTTTGTAGAAAATTAATTTATTTCTTCGAATATTTAACTATTTAGTTGAAGTCATTTTTTTGCTATTCAAAAATAGTTTCTTTGTTGTATTCGAAAGTCAACTTTTTTCTTAGGAAATGAATTTCCCCTGTTGGAAATTTACCTTCTTGGTTAAAAATGGATCTATTTGGTTAAAAATTCAACCATTTAGTTGAAAAAAAAAAATTTTTCATAGAAAATTCATCGTTTTATTTAAAATTCAAGTGATATTTTGAAAATGTACTTTTTTCGATGAAGGATCATCATGAGTTGTTTTATCTGAAAATGGAACTATTATATTTTCACTAACAAATTATTACTTTTTATTTTAAAAATTCGACTTTTTTTGGAAAATAATTCACCACTATTGAACAATCATTTTTTCTTTCATGATCGGATTAGTTTATCAAAAAAATTGTTTATTTTTTTGCTTGAAAATCCATCATAATTGCCAAAAATTCGACAACTGTCTTGAAAAACACCTTTTTTGTTGAACAGTCCTAATTTAAGTAGAAAATTTATTTTTTGGGTTGAGAATTCAACTATTTATTTAAAAATTGTTTTTTTTTTCTTTCGAAAATTCATGATTTTGTTAGTCATTCAATTACTTTGTTGTAGAATTTTTGTGTTGCTTTTTAAATGAAGCAATGTGATTTTCTAAATTTAAGAAGAAATGCCAAATTGAGGAAAGCTTTATGAAACTTGTTTTTAGCTTTCTAAAAGGAACAACCTAGTTATTTCGGATTTATTCTTATCTTGTCTCGATTTTGCAGGAAAATGCAAATTATTATTTTCCATAAAAATAAATACAATTTTCTCTACTTCGAAACGTATCTATCTAATTTTTAAATTATTTAAATAATTTAAACATTTATAATTTTCATATGAACGTATAAATAATGTCTATTATGTAGTAATATATTAATTATCATAACTACAATTATTGAATAAATTGAAAAAATAGCAATAACGAAAGAATTAATCTAGACCATCATAAATAATTTCACCTTCGTTTACGAAAAATATGTCTTCTAGAATACGGCGTTTATTGAAGAAAATTTCTTATCAGCTAATCTGAATGCCCTTGTATCAAAAGAATGCGGAATAAAAAGTTTCCAAATTGAATTTTTTTCAATGGATAAAAAATGAAATGTAAAATTGTAAATAAAATAAAGAATATGTGAATCAGATAAATATATTTGTTTTATTTTTAATTTAGAATTTTTTGTTTCATATTTTAAACATTGTTCAATTCTTTAGATTCGGGAATTTTATAATTTTCTGTCAGGAATTTTCTTGCCGGAATTTTCTTTCTTCGAGAATTTGAAAATTCGATATCATAAAATTCCGGGTATTTTATTATTCTAGAATTTGAAATTATCAACAATTTTGTAACTTCGGGAATTTTATATTTTGAGTATGTATTTTCTTGTTCAGGAATTTTATTTATTTCATTAATTAATTTTTCATTCTATCGGCGGACTGAAAAATTCCGAAAAAGAAAATTAAAAAACTGCAAAATTTCGGAAAAAGAAAATTTTGTCATTTAATCATTATTATTTTCTTATAGAAAATACATTCAACTTCAACAAATTTTAATTACAACAAAAAACCATTTCGTATTAATATTATTAATTTTTTTCAATTCGTCTCATTTTTTCTGAATTCACTTCAAACTTAATTAATTCAATTAATTATTATCATATTTTAAAATTGTTTACATTTCAGACCACTAATTGTGATGAAATTTTCATATTTCGTTTTCTAACCCTAATAACATTTTCAAAATTTGTTTTTGTTCCATAAAATTTAGAGCTCATTTGTCAGTGAATAAGAAATACTTTTTGAAGGCAAAATAATTTCTCAGCCTTTAAATGGTATCTCTTAAAAATCGAAACTATATGAACTCTATGAAGGTAGCTCACATCACCTCGAAAAACATGATGTTTCAAAACATTTTTTGAAAAATTGTAAATATATTTTGAAACGATTGTAATTTCTCATGGAGCTTTGAAAAATTCTTCAACAAAAGAAAATTCCCTCAAAATCTTCTACACATTTTTAAAAGAATTTATCAATGTTTTGAAATATTTTGAAATCGTTTCAATTATGCTCATGAAGTTGTTTTTTAAAAAAATCATTCTATAAAATCCATATATATTATTTTAATTATCTGAGGTTTTTCCAACAGTTTTTCAAAAATCTTTCGAAACTTAAAAAATTGCCCAAAAACCATCCAGATTATTTTTTGATATTTTAAGAATCTTTAAAAATGTTTCGAAATCTTTTTAAATATTCTCTTCAAATTAATTTTTCAAGACGAAAATCATTTCATATTTCTTAAAGAATCTTTAAAGAGGTGCAATTCTCTTGAAATCTTTGAAAAGTCAACAAAAAATAAGAATTTTTACCAAAATAGGTGAGTCATTAGCCAAAAAGTTACATGAAAAAAAAACGATGAATTTTGAACTAAAATGATGAATCTTTGGCAAAGAAAAATAAATGTTTGAATAATTAGTTTTATTTTTATAAAACAGTCATATGTTTTCAATGGAAAATATGAATTTTGAACAACAAAATAAATTTTTTACCTAATAATTGAATTTCCAATAGAAAATACGAATTTTGAACTAGAATGATGAATCTTTGACAAAGACAAATAGATGTTTAAATAAGTAGCTTTTTTTTTATAAAAGTCATATTTTTTCAATTGAAAATATGAATTTTGAACAACAAAATTAATTTTTTACCTAATAATTGAATTTCAACTAAATAGACGAATTTTGAACTAGAATTGTGAATCTTCAGCGAAAAAAGTGGTTTTTTAAAAAGTAGTTTAATTTTTGAATAATCGTACAGTTTTGAACAAAACAGAAATGAATTCTCAAAGAATAATATAATAGGTGGATATTTGAACTCAGGAAGATATTAAATTTAAATAAAAAAAAGTTAAATGGTCATCCAAAACCGATTATATTTCAACCAAAAACTTATATTCTCACCAACAAAATAATACAATTTCTAGCAAAAGAAACAAATTTTTCAACCCGAGAAAGACGAAAAAAAACTTGAATTTTCATCCAAAAAATTTGTTCAGTCGAAAAAAAAATTCAAAAAACTTTTACTTTCAGCTGCAAAAATTATTTTCTTTGGTTAAAACTTGAACTATTTTGTTCTAATTTTTTTTGGGTTTAAAATTGGGTCTGTTGAATGAAAGTGGATCTTTTATATTTGTAGTTGAACATTCATTTTTTTTTCTTGAAATTGAATCGGTTTATTGAAGATTTGTTCTTTTTTGGTTGAAAATTCATCTTTCTTGCTGAAAGTTCTATTACTATTTTAAAAATGTACCTCTTTGTGCAAAAATTCATTACTGTAGTAGAAAATTCATTTTTGGGTTGAAAATTAAACTATTTTGTAAAAAAAATTTTCTGTTTGTAAGAATTCAAGTTTTTCTACAAAAAGTTCATTTTCCCAATTACAAATTTATATTATTGTTCGAAAAGTCAACTATTTGGATAAAAATTTATTCCTTTAAGACTTATTATTTCAGTGGAACATACATTTTCTTGGTTGAAAATTGAACTATTTAGAAAAATTCTGTTTTTTGGTAGAAAATTGATCTTCCTAGTTGCAATTTTGTCATTTCGGCTGAAAATTCATCCTTTCGGTTCAGATTTTATTTAGTTTGGAAAGACTTTTCTCATCTTCAACATAAGAAAATATGAATTTTGAACAACAAAATTAATTTTTCACTTAATAGTGAAATTTCCAACCAATAAGGTGAGTTTTAAACGAGAATTATGAATTTTCGAAAAAAAAGTACAAGTAAATTTGAGAGAGTTTAAGGTGAATTAATAATAATTCAAGAGAAGTCAACAATATTTTTTAAATTCAAGAAAATTAGATTGAATTAAATATCTTCGCTTTATAGAAACGGTTTTTCCGCAATAAACATTTTTTGATTAGAAAAGTATTTTTTTAAATTTTTTTTTAAATTTGCAATACCAGTAACTAAAGAAATATATTTCTCAAAGCAAAAGAACAATACAAGAACAAGCTTTTCATTACAAGAACAATAACTTGCGAAAACTACTATGCAAATTTTCAAAAAAAAACTTGCATTGAGACTTTTTTTTAATTATAATT
This sequence comes from Andricus quercusramuli, assembly GCA_932178445.1. Classification (NCBI taxonomy): domain Eukaryota; kingdom Metazoa; phylum Arthropoda; class Insecta; order Hymenoptera; family Cynipidae; genus Andricus; species Andricus quercusramuli. Next base: position 72,947 of record CAKNXH010061375.1, read on the forward strand.
ATTTTAAATAAAAAATTTGTGTTTACGAAGTACATTAAACATTGAGCAAATTTCTTCGTTTCTCAATATACGTAATTGATATAGGTCCAGTAAGTAAATGATATTGATCAAGAAATAATTTGTTTAATTTTTAAAAATTGAGAATTTTCTAGTATAAAAAATTCGGCAGCGTAGGATATTTTGTAATTTTGGAAATTCAGTATTTTGAATATTTTCTTTTTCTGTAATTTTACAATACCATAATTTCATTTTTCAGCATTTCTCAGCCTCCCAAAAAATCAATAATTATTTAATTAAATTAATTAAATTTCCGATAAGAGAAAATTTCGGGAATAAAATTCCTGATAAATTTATTTAATAAAATTTTCTTTTATTTTATGCATTATTTTATATTTTATTATCTATCCATTAAAAAAAAATTCAATGTGGGAAGCATTTGTTCCGCATTCTCTTGATGCAAGGTAATTCAGATTTGCTGATAATTTATTATTTATATGTTAATAGAAAAATTGTAATTATCTAAATTATTTTAATTATTTCAGAAAAAAAGTATTGTATTTTATTATTCTTGGTTTCGCAATTCTGAAATTTTATAGTTGCTTTTTCGTGAATTGGATTGATTCAATTAATTATGGATTTCATTGAGGACCGACCCTGAAAATTTTCCATGAAAGAAAACATAATATAAAAAATATAAAGTTTCTGTGTACACAGATATTTATAAAAATCATGTAAATAAATTTTAGAGTAATTATGTTGGTTAATTATCCACTAAAAAGGAAATCCAATAATAATTACAAGAATAATATTTGTCTACGGGAACATGGCAGATTGACATATTTGTTTATAGAAATTGTTAGAAAAAATTACCAAAATTGTTATTTTAGTAATACAGTTTAAATACTCTGTTAAGAGTGTACCTTTTTGTTTGAAGATTTCATTATTTTAGTAAAAAATGCACTTCTTTGCTTAAATATTTATTTATTTTGTTGAAAAGTCGTTTTTTTTTGTTGTTAAAAAATATTCCCTTTTGAAAATTTATCTCCTTGGTTGAAAATGGATCTATTTGGTTAAAAGTTCCACTATTTAGTTCAAAACTATTATTTTTTTGTGAGAAAATTCACCTTTTTTTTTTATTCAACTACGATCTAAAAAATGTACTTTTTTGGTTGAGAGATCGTCATTTTCGTTAAAAATTAATCTGCTTGGTAGAAAATTACACTATTTTGTTGAATATGTTTTTTTTATGTTGTTGAAAATAAGTCTTTTCAACTGAAAATAGAACTATTTATTTTCATTAAAAAATTATTTATTTTTTTGTTTAATTTGACTTTTTGTTAGAAAATAATTTAGCTTGGTTAGAAATTCATCTTTTCTTTGGAAATAGAACTAGATTATTGAAATTTTTTGTATTGAAAATTCATCTTTCTGGCTAAAAATTCAACTACTGTCTTGAAAATACACCTTTTCGGTTCAATATTAATAATTTTAGTAAAAAATTTATTTCTCTGGTTGAGAATGTAACTATTTGTTTAAAAGGTTTTTTTTTCATTGAAGGTTTTTGTTAGTAATTCGACTACTTTGCTGAAAATTCATTTTCTTTGATTTTTAAATAAAGCAATATGATTTTCAACATTAAGAAAGAGAATCAAAATTAAGAAAAGCATTAAAAAAATTGTTTTTAGCTCCCTGAAAGAAACAACTTTGCTCTTCCGGCTTGATTCTTATCTTGCCTCGATTTTGTAGGAAAATGCAAATTATTATTTTCCAAACAAATAAATAAAGTTTTCTCTGCTTCAAGACGTATTTATCTGAGTTTGAAATAATTCAAATAATATAACTGATTATAATTATCATGTTAACGTATAAATAATATATATTGTATACTATTATATTAATTATCATAATTACAATTATTGAATAAATTGAAATTATTATCAATAACGAAAAAACAAAACTGGACCATCAGAAATAATTTCACCTTCGCTTACGAAAAATATGATGTTTACTAGAATGTGGCGTTTACTCAAGAAAATTTCTTATCAGCGAATCTGAAATGATATAAAGAATACGTTCCTTAGATGAATGAATTCATTTTATTTATTATTTATTACTGAATGCACACGCTGAGTACCTAGAACACATACTATCGGGGTGTCCGACCCACGCAGGAACAACGTATATCTATAGATACAATGCGGCCCTAAGAGTACTTTATTACCACCTTTGTCGCTCTTGCGGTGTTGGTCGCGACCCTGCCCGCCGAAAGCTCCAAGGGATATAGAGTCAATTGTCCGAAACGAGAAGTGCCAGATTTTCTGGAACTACGATTTTCGGGCAGCAGTCTCCGTTGCGCACTCGAGGCATGAGATTGTTCCCCAAGACTTCGAGAAACGAACTATATTCGTGATTGAATTCTCGGCTCCGTCCGAATACAACATCACTGCAAAGGAGAAAGAAAAAGAGGAGAGGTGTCAAGACCTTAAAAGAGAGCTGTAACGACTGTACCCAAAATATTCGGTACGAGTAATTGTCCTTGTGATAGGTGCTCTCGGACGTGCTAAATTATCGCGGGTTCGTAACCTTAAAGCCATACCTGCGTGCAATAAATATGCCAAGTCACTTGCGAGATGGATGCAGAAAGCTGTCATCCTTGGGTCGCTTCGTGTCCTCATGACACACGATATTTTTTTTCAGATGGCAGTTGCTCTTAGTGGTACCCAGCGGTGGTTGTTTAACTTTTTTTTTAATTATATATATATATATATATATATATATATATATATATATATATATATACTCTTCAAGTACTTTGATAAGGGAAAATTCGAAGTCGTCCAAATTGACATGCATTTGGAGAGAGCAGACACAGATTCCGCGTCGCGAGTCAGTCAAAATCTGATCTCGGAAATCGATGTTGCTTGCGGGCTCCTGGATCGCGCAGCGATTCATGGAACTTCCGTCCGCATCCTGAAAAATGCCCATTAACCACGTTTCCTTGATTTAGGCCCAAATCTTATTTCATGCTTCACTATCAAAAACGTCAAATAACGAACAGTAGTTAAAAGTTCATTTGTTTCTACAGCTTTTGCACAAGTAAAAATCAGCTTAAGTTCTGGCTCAAACTTATATATAATAATATAATAACAATTCTTATTTATTTGATTTAACTATTTCTGCCCGAACACTCTTTTCTAAAACCCTTTAGAACTCATTCAATTTACATTTCTTTCATAATTATTCCACATTCCAAAACTACAGCTGAAAACAAAACCTGTAGCAAAAAACATTTTTCTCTAATTACATGCTAGTCATAAAATAAAATTTAAATTTAACTTCAGAAATTTCTTAAACTACAGAGTCAGTTCGCTTTTTCAAAATACCAAGTCTTTTTCTCTCAAATTCATTCAATTATTTATTAACCCAAATTCTGTATCAATTAACTAATAATTCCAATAGTAAGTCTAAATCTAATCAAAACGGATTTGAAAGAGGTTTGAATATCTCATGTCATTTCGCATGTCGAGGAGGTGCTGCCTCTAGTGGACAGTAAGGGCATTAATGAACAATCACAGATTGTTACGCTGTTCCACAAAAGCATTGAATCATGTAGGGAAATCGATAATCAATTGAAAATAAGAATATTTCCGATTAGTACAGTTCACGAACTTGATACTGATCATTCTTTGGCGTTGTTACATCGCGAAACTTTACCAAATTTGATGTAACGCCTAGCTAGGTGCAACCTACTTCATCCCACATCTTTCAGACTAACTTCATCAACTACAAGAAATAGCGTTACCAATCTTCTCTGAGTTTGAACCTAACCATGGTCACTGCACTACTACGCAAAATAAATGATATAATATAACTAATATCAAAACTAATAAATTTATCGACATAATGTCATACTACAGTTTACTATTAAAGTATAACCCACCTAGTGGAGGAACATGCGCATAGTCAGACAAGATTGTGACCAAAAGTGTCTGACTAGGGATATCGCCCATAGCTAAGCTAACGCATTGAATCCAAACTCCTGAAAAGTCGAGAGTTGAGATGCGCGATCGCTGTCCACGGTTAACAAGACTGTCTTTTTCCGCTCCAGACCAAATTATATTCGCGGTCCAGGTTTTTGGTCTGTATGTGTTCCATGATACCGGGCAAATTATCCTTCCCGTAAATCTTTTATTATTTCTCTTTATTTTTAATTCCTTATTTGGTGCCTTATCTTTCTGCTTTTTGTTGTTTTCACTTTTTCCATGATTAACGTGTCCTTGAACAATTAAATAAAGCTAGCGGCCGGCGGGTGTTGAATCGATAACCAGATGCAAAACTTTAATGGTTAAGTTTGCATCTTAATAGCACCGCAGTATTAGGTACATGTGGATTGAATTCCGAGCCGCAGTAATGAGCGCCGCCTCCAAAAATGTGTACTAATTGCTCACAAGTTAAGGGATAGGGTGGATTGTGGAACGTCGAGATAAACGGGTGAAGTCAATAAGCAATACAAAATAAAATTAAGGGTATTTTATCACCAAACTGCGGGGCTCTGTACGGGCGGCTCTCCCTAGTTTCTCGTGGGATGAAAATGAACAAGAATAACATCAAAAATGGAAAAGGAGGAGGAAGGGAGGTGGCGGAGAGGGAAAGAGGTTTGGCCTTAACGGGTCTAACATAACCTTCTCCTCCCCATATGTCTGTCCGGCAAGTCAAATCCAGAGTCCGGAGAGATTGACGGTCCCACTGAACGAGGCTATGGTAACGGGAGAGGCCAATCAGTCCCCAAAAAAGAAGAAAAGCGTCAAGCACTGAGGTCCAGAAAAGAAGTAGAGGCTCAGAGGACACACCACCGGGGGGTGGCTAAGCCTTTGAAGAGGCACAAGGCGGCATAGCAGCCGACGATCAGAGAGTCGTCGGGAGCTGGACTTACGGCCCCTCAGAGTACTAACCCCTTGACGATGGTGGTGACCGACACCAACTACCCCGACTCGATGTTCACTATGGAGCAGTATGAGAGCTTCAGGGAGGCTACCTGGAGGGCGCTCGATAGAGTGTCCCCAGATCAATGGCCAAAATTCGTGACCTCCTTCTGCAGGGGAGGGGTCTTCGTATTTGTGGCAGCCGACCTAGCGACTAAAACTTAGCTACTTAAAGCAGTGGTCGAGACAAAGCCGTGGAAAGGTGCAGCTCTTGAGGTGGGTGAGGTTGAGTTGCTCCAGAAGATGGTGAGGGCGACGGCGTGGTTCCTGGGTAAACTGGAAAACCCGTCTGAGGTACACCGGTGGTTGGAGGGATTGAACCCCTCACTTAAGACAGCGCCCTGGCGAATCGTGAGGCACGATAGGCCTCAGGAAGAGGACACAGTAGGAGGTACCAGGCATTTTCTATTTGTGCAAATTCCTGAGTCCCAGACGAGGGATCTTGCGGCCCTAAACAACAGCCCCTTCTATCACTTTGGACAGGTCAACTTTAGGGTTGCCAGCCAGGGACAGGAGGAGCCTGTTAGGACACATGAAAATTAGGATCAGACCTAAATGACTTTTCCTGGTCTACCAATTACCCAAATTAACTTGCCTCACAGCCAAGGCGCCTCTGCAGTTTTTTAGAGGGTCATAGCTGCGAGGCACACAGGTTTATTGCTAACCCAATAACCTTGGTTAGTTCGAGATACCATAAGGTGATTAGGGGGGCCAATTTTTTTTTTTTTGTTAGAGGGACCCAAAGGCGGCCAAAAATACTGGCGAAGAGAGTTAACGCTGTCCCGCTGATTGAGCTATGTTCGAGAGACCTGAGGGTGATAGCCACCGATCTCAAAGGAATAGGAAATCTAGTTCTGGCATGAGCTTATTTTCCTTATAACAGCGATGCCAACCCGCCAGTGGAGGTATGTACACTGGTGGAACATTGCAAGGTAAGGGGCATTCCTCTTCTGCTGTGATGCGATGCTAATTCCCACCATACTTTGTGGGGCAGCACGGTCATCCACTCAACAGGTAATGACCTACTGGAATACCTAATCACCACTGATTCAAATATTCTTTGGCGGGGAATACCCCGCTGGCACTAAATAGGTCAGAAATACAAAAAAAAACCCGATTCGTAAGAGGCATTGACTCACGACAATTGAGAAACTTGGTTTGTGACAGGCGAGGGGACTCACGATAATCAGGCATCCCATGAAAGGTGTTCAAAATCGTACTGAAACCTCCACGTGGTTGGCCCTGGGAACTACAATTATTGTAGGCTGACTACAGGCGTTCAAACAGACAAGGGAACTATTTTAGTACATTTGTCATACAGATTGTGAAATTTTGAACTCTTAACTGGGTGTCAGCTTAACTCGGAAGCAGCCGATTATTTTTTGTTGTTGTGATAGTCGTTGCTATACATACCCATTCCACAATGTATAGGATCCAGTGTACAGTGCACTCATGGTTTTCTTTTCCGAGTATGCTCTAACTCTGCGATCCTTCTGGGGATCAAATATGTTTTAGGGCATGAATTGAAGATTTTTTTGGTGAAAAATAAAAGTGATACACGGAACAAACCCCATATAACAAAATTTCGAAATTTTTTTTTGAGGTTATGTTTGTGGAAAAAGTTCATAACTTTTTCTCATCATCCTACTATTAAGTCCCATAACATATTTTTTGCTCATCAAAATCAGTCGATCCGTTCTCAAGAAAAACGACTTCTTCGATTTTCCTTCTAACCCCCATAACTCCCATAAAAATCATTCCTGGGAAATAAAACTCCAGGGTATTTCACTACCGATTGATGCCATCTTATGGTGAAAATATGGAACTGATCGGGCCAGGAGCAGCACATACATGCTTATCCTGCTATGCCCTTTAGAAATGTAACACGAATATCATTTTTCATATTGTGCGCCATAAGTTGCCATTTGTGTTTACTAGTGCGCAGAGAGCAAATTCTCAGTAGATAAGACTGTGAAATGGACCAAAAATTTTGTCGTTTTTGCGGATCCTGAGAAATACTTACCAGAAAAGTCAAGTGTCGTATGCAATCCAGTTCAAAAAGCTATTCGAAAATCTAATTTCATCACACGAATGGTTAGTGAGTTACTTATTTCACACAATAGTCGCTGAGCAGGGCAACAACATTTTGATGTACATGCGTGCGTCTGTATGTTTAAAATATTCGAAATAATTGAACTTTTCTGCGGTACAACCTATGAAGTAACATACGTTTTATCGGAATAATTCTAGTCTCTTGGGAATGGAAACATCCACCGCGCCAAAAAGGGCGCTGCGGTGGCATATAAACATGTCCGTGGATGCCAAAATATTCTCAAATCTGGTATGGTTGTGATATGTGCCGAGCTGCCGTACAAACTCTCGAAGAAGTTGAAATATATTCACTTTGCCTTCAATCCAGTGCTTTAACTTCAGAACCCCACGAAGCAACAGGAAGGTTAATAATAATAATAGATAATAGTGGCATATTTTTATTTATTTTTCGTATTTGTGCATTACAAGTCCTAGGAAAAGCGTCTTCCTTGAGAGATCGTTTTTAAGCGTCTAGCTATGTGAAACCGAAAAACATTAGACCATGACGGTTACATTTCCGTTAAATAATAATATTAAATATTATTATTTATTTAATATTCAGTATACCAACCTGGAAACCAGTAATCATTTTCATTAAAATGTAAGGAGCTGACAAGTACATTCTTGCCGTTATAATCTTTCACATTTAAATTTTTCAACCACACAATGTGTTTATCTACAAATTGAATTTTTCCAAAGAAGCTTCGCCTTTTTATTTTAACATTTCCAAGCTTTGGCATTCTATGAAATCTCAAATTGAGGTTTTTATTCTCTTTTGAGTCACAACTACTGGTGCAACAACTTTCGAAACTGGTTGATTTTTTATACTGACGTGCATATTACATTATTGGAGCAAATAATCATCAGCTCGGAAGTATTTTGCTCATGAGAGCTACTTACTACAGCACTTATTCATTCAGTTGGACGATCACTACAGTTGAACGCTATGTTTTTGCTGGCGTTCGAGATATTTTACGCGTATTCAATATGGCATCCACGGCCATATTGGTTAGTTCGCGTAGAGGCTGACAGTGTCGCATAGCATGTTTGAATCCTCAATTATAAACTTTGAAGAGCGAACGGAAATAGGGTCCTACAAATTCTGACCCTATTTGCGACCGAACTATTCATTATTATGCAGACGTATGATAGTGCAAGTACCAGTTTGCGTCCTGACGCAAGTACGGGCAACTCGTGAACGCACATACAACCAAAAACGAATGAGGCCGACGTAACGACGTACAATGAGATCTTTGCGAGATTCTCGAATTTTTCGGTGCAATTTGTAGCAATTTGTCGAAACAAACGAATTTTTCTATAAAATAGTACACATTCTTAGATCAATAATAGTTTTTTAGCGAACCGGAATGTAGTACACTTGATCATTGGTCTTAAATTCTGCCGTAACCTTTAATCATTTTTTCTGTGAAATTGTATAAGCCCCCTTAATGCAGTTTCGAAACGTATCTTAAGGCACAAATATTTAGAAACTTCCTTGCATACCTACTCACAATGAACTTCCGGCTCTATCTTTTCTAAATACTCGATTTCATCATTCCTAAGATAAATCACGGGTCTGTATCCCGGGTGCGATTCGGACACGACTATTCTGACCGGCCTTCTATCATCAAAATTAAAAAATCTACGAAAATGACCACAACGTGGGTCATAGAGTCCAAAGACGTCATCTTCTTGATTTGATAATGTTCTATATTTGATGCCTGCTGGTACTCTGGAAAAGCCTGTACGCGATATCTTTGCTTCCACTAAAAGACGCATTTCAGGAAATTCGTGCTCTGCTGTTCTCACCATGTTCCGAAAAATAGGAGGAATGCTTTCTCCGCCAGGAGAAGAAGAACCAGATGCGCCAGTTTGGCCAGACTGTGCACTCAATTCTGTAAGAGGAAATAAAAATTCATGAATTCTAT
>CAKNXH010061378.1:0-18878 GCA_932178445.1 Andricus quercusramuli
TGGGATAGACAGGGAGAGCGTAGAACTCAATCTGCTCCGAATCCTACAGTAAACGATGATTCAAATTCCGGCCCGTATCTGGTAAATATGCATGACGATCATAATAGGAGACGAGTTTATGATCTTGAAACTAGAAGCTACGTAGATGATTTGCCCGATCTACCGGAAGCACACAGGAACCGCGAGAACTCCGAGAACCCATTGACTCTGCAATTTGACTGGCCTAATTCTTTACCTTTCATTAATACACATCGAGTAGGACATTACGCTAATTTTCAGGCTGCTATGGTGCACAACCCACATATTACCACTCCATCTCTAAGAGCACAGCCTCAAGCTGGTATACAATCTGGTTCATCTGGAGAACGACAATATGTTTTAATACCCCCCGGAATGGAAATTGTAGGTAGCAAGCGTAACGGTTTAAGATTTCGTGATATCCACACTAAGCGTTTCAGAGGAGGGATAGTTAAAATGGAGGATATAGATCCTGCAGATCTTGCACGGTTTAACATAAGGACTCCCAACCAACAGCAGAACCTTCGGCAGGGATCTGGAAGAGGGTTTGACCCACACTTCTTAAATCGAGAACTGCCGCACCTTCCGGATCATCCAGAAGATCCAATTGCTAATCCTCAGCTTATAGGACATTCTTCTGTAGCAGGGCACCTTTCCAATTATGAACATCAGAACCTTTTGCTTGAACCAGGGGATCCATATGCTAGTCTTCAGATTGGAGGACAGTCATCTGCAGCAGGAAATCTCCCATACCCTGGCACTCAAGGACATGTTGGCGAACATGCAGACCCCAATCAAGGAAATCCAGAGAATCCTCCATCTTCTACAGGTCATGGAGTTCAAATTCATCGGGGTCACCGTAGGCGAAGGAGATTCGGAAGTCAGCAATAATATTTATAATAAACCAAGAAAACCATGTAAAAACCAAATTCACATTTTTAATGGAAATATTCTAAATCAACTACTTATATTTTCAAATTATTTTTTTTATGTAATATTTCTTTATGTAGAGACACTTTTTACAAACACTATTGTATTTCTGCTGATGTCTGCTCCTGAAACAACTTTGTTTATCATGTAATAAAAAACAGGCTATACAAAATGATGTACTTTTTTCATTCCTTTTTCATCTTAATTAGTGATGTTAGCTCGAAAATGAATCATCAAAAAATTTTATGTTTGACTGATTATTCAGTAATTTCTATAGCTGATGGAACAATCAATATTGATGGCTAAAACGATAACTCTCTTGAAAGTCTAATTTACAGTCAAATTATCATGTATCTGAATTTCATTGATTTCTGTTATTTTGTTATTTAATTTTTCTCGATTCCAGAAGTTTTTAAATTGAATCATTCTGGAGAATAGTTGCTTTCTTCATATTCCAAGGCTAAGAGTGTAAATAGAAAATATGTGTCTGTATGTGGCAAAGTTAGCCTATTCTTCTATCAATAAAGCCTTGGCGGAGATGACGTTGGACCAGGAAAGAAACTTTCGTGTGTTCTTTAATTATCATCGACTTTTTTAGGTGATTTTATCAGAATTTTAAAACCGAGAAGAATGGAAGACTCTAATAAAATAACGCAAAAGTACGATATTGTTGACTCTATCAACACAATGAGAATTGGATATTGTGAAATCGTAGCCATGACGTCTGTCTTCAATTTGGAAACAATGACTTCTCATTGTTTGAGCAAAGTTAAGAAATAAAAGAATATTTACTATGTTAAAATAATAATGAATCAATGCGTTGCAAATTAATAATACCAATTCCGGTTCCTCAAGCGCTACTTCTCAACAAAATTCTATTTTTGATTTTAAAAATTTGTTTCTGTACTTGAAAATTCTTTTTTTTTCACTTGAAACTTAATGTTATCAACATAACATTTAATTATTCCATTTTCAGTTGAAAATCCATTTTTATTAGTTAAACCTTCAACCATTTAGTTGAAAATTAATGTATTTTGTTAAAAATTTTTTTCCTATTTCAATAAAATATATTTTTCCGAGACCGATTTCGAAAAAAAATGCAGAAATTATCGAGATGGCTGTAGCTCAGGGAAAACCCTAAAATTAAAGAAAAGGCAGGGATTTAAAAAAAAAGTGTTTTGCAAAAGTCAGGGTTAAAGAATTTGAAATTATCAGGGAAAATGAGAAAATTGGCCAGGGAAAAGTGAGGATACTTTGCTAATGAAGTTTTGCGGCCACTCTGATATAATTCTTGTCAATACTTTATTTTCCTTGTATTTCTATTTCTTTCTTAATTGAAGATTTTCTATATTGAAGATTCCTAATTTTAGTTGCAAATTCATTCCTTTGCTTCAAAATCAAACTATTGTTTTGAGAATTTTTTGCTGTTTCTAGTTTCAAAATTAATATTTTTGATTCAAAATTCAACCATTGCAGTTTTGGTTACAGACTGATAATTCTCATCTGAAAATTTAACTATTTGGTAGAGAATTCTTTTTTTGTTGTAGAAAATTATTGTTTTTCACATCGTTGTGAGTGCAATTCCCTGTTGAGTTCCTCCACCTTCTTACCGACGGCTACGGTAAGATTCGCTCGTTCCTCTCCGCCGACGCTTTCGGCAATTGTGGGCCCGACCTCCTGGTCGGGTGGCTGAGCGGCGGGTTGGTCTGCCGGTTCGTTTTCTGCTGCTTGCGCAGGCAATCCGCTGGCCTGTGCTGGTGCGGAGACCAACACGTTTCCATGAATTTTGTGGGCATTGCCGTCTTTCAAGACCCAATAGACGTCCCCTGCTATGTGTGCCAAGATCTGCTACGGGCCTAAGCGACTGGGTGCCACCTTTGCGTTGAATCCTGCTGCCTTGTTGGAAAGCTGGTGATTGGGTATGTATACCCATTCGCCGGGGTTGAATCGGGGCTGTGTCGGGGCAGCAGCGTACTTGGCCTGGTGTTGTCCCTGGTGGTCGCGGGCTTCCTCTTCCCTCTGCTGTGAATCTTCGGCTCGTGGCACGGTGTTGGGTGTCCCTGTGAGATTCCACTCGCCAGGACCGAGGATAGTCTGACCCAAAAGCAGGTACCTGCAATCGCCACTGTCAATCGTTCTCGTCCCGTCTCCAGAATCCTTCCTCGGTGAGACGATTATTACGGAAGAATGTTTCTTCCTCGGGTGTATGAGGGTAGGTGTCCTGTAATTCCCGCCATCGTAGTGCGTTGCGTGTGATCGCTGGGTCCTTTTGTTGGGCGTCCATTATTTTGTGGTATAAAGGGTCCGACGGGGTGGCTGCAATGGCGCTGAGAGTGGGTATTGCCGGAGTTTGTGCGACCTTGCTGCGAGTTGGTGGTAGTAACCGCTGAAGGTCCGGTTCGCCCGGGGACATTCCGTTTTCGTTCGGAAAACGTGAGAGGGCGTCTGGCAGCTCCTTGTCCCGACGGGGTACGTGCTCAATCTTGAAGGTAAATTCCCTCAGCGGGAGGTCCCATCGGTGTAGCTTATTCCTGGTATTTTTGCGGGCGTCCTACCAGGTCAGGGTTTTGCTGTCCGTTCGGAGGATAGGGTCGATATTTTTTAATAGCCCAGATGAGGGCCAAGCACTTTTGTTCATTACAATGATACCGGGACTCGGTTTCAGAGAACTTGGCACTTGCGAAGGAGATGATTTGACGTTGGCCGATGTGGTCCTCCTGCGTGAGGACAGCACCCATTCCTTTGGCGCTGGCATCCGTCTGGAGTACAAAAGTCAGGTTCGGGTTGGATCGGCTGAGGCTTCTCGGGCTTTGGAAGGCGATTTTGGCCAGTTCAAAACTCTTTTGAGTTTCCGGGGTCCACTTGAACGGGCGTTTTGTTGATAAGAGGTCGGTCAGTGGTGCCAGTATCTCCGAGAAGTTCGGAATATACTCCTTCACCCAGTTGCAGAGACCGATGAAGGATCGCAAGGCTTTGCGATTTCGTGGAGGTGGTGCGTCCCGTATGGCTTCAATATGGACGGGTTGAGCCGTGTTTCCGCCAGTGCTGACGATATGCCCGAGATAAGGTAGTGACGCCTTCCCAAAACTGCACTTCTTTGGGGCTATGGTTAGGCCGTAAACTGAGAGGCATTCCAGAACGAGGCAGACGTGCGTGAGGTGCTCCTTCCAGTTGACTGAGTATATGACGATGTCGTCAAGATAGGCGATGGCGAAATCTCCCCACTGCTCGGCGAGGACTTTCCTCATTAGGTTATGGAAAGTACCAGGCGTGTTCTTCAACCCAAAAGGCATTACGCGGAACTGATATTGTCCGCCCCCGGGGATAGCGAAGGCCGTGAATGGTCTTGATTTCGGGGCCATTGGTATTTGCCAATACCTGCTCTTCAGATCCAGCGTTGAAAAGATCTTCGCGTTTTCAAAATCCTTGAGCATCTCATGGATGCGTGGCAAACACTGGGGTGCATCCTCGGTTTGGCTGTTCAGGCGTCGATAGTCGACGCAAAACCGATACTCTCCGTCCTTCTTGCCAGCTACGACCACCGCTGAGCTGAAAGGTGACGTGGTGTTTTCGATGATGCCATCTCTTAGCATCTCACGCACCTGTTGATCGATGTAATGTCGTTTCTCATCCGAGTGACGTCGTGGCGCTTCCCGGAACGGCTGGGGGTCCTGTAGGCGAATCTCGTATTGTACGGTGGCAAGTGTTTGCTGGAGTCGCCCGTCGTGGTGAAACAGGTGTGCGTGAGTCTTCAGTAGTTCCAGGTATCTGGGTACAAAATCGGCAGGGAAACCGTGGTCTACATTTACTTCGTCAGTTGGTTCTGCAGCCTCGTAGGCGTGTGGAATGGGACACAAGAAGATTCGTTGTCATCCTTGATTTCCGAAGAAGATACACTTTGCACCGTAGTCATGGATTACCCTGTGTTGGCGTAACCATGGCTGGCCGAGAATGAGCTCTGCTCGTAGCTCGGTGCTGACCTGGAAGGTGCCGGGGTATGGTACCCCAGGAGGATGGGTGATAACCGGACCGCAACGGTTAGTGCAATCGTGGCTCCAATGGTGGCAAGCAAGGCATAAGGACGGCCTGGCTGGATTGCTTGAACCTGGACTTCGGTCAGAAATTTTTGGCGTACGTAGTTTTCTGATGCTAAGGTGTCGATCTCCGCAGTAAATTCGTTGTTTCCCAGGCGTACTTGAATCCTAGGAAGGCTGCTTTGATCTGCGTACAAGGCGCTGAGGACGGGCGTGCGCCAGGTACGGTGTGGGCGCCGGAGGCGCTGGCCTAGGCCGCCCGGACTTGCCCGTTTCCCTGGTTGAAACGAGCTTGACGGGGTGGCAGGCTTGGACAGTTCCTGACGAGATGTTCTCCTGAGCAATGGTGGCACTGCAGGGGCAAACGTGGCGCTGCCTTGGCCTCCTGGCTAGCGCCCTGCGAAGATTTGTTTGTTGTCGTCTTGTTCTGCGTGTTAGATGCCGGCTTCTTCGGTGCATCCTCTGCTTCGCCTGCTTCGGCCTGCACGGCTCTCTCTACCAAATCCTCGAATGATGTAATTGTTGCAGCTCTTAGCACTCTCTTTTTGCTTGGTTTCAGTGCTTCCTGGAGAAGGTCGACTACTCGTTCTTCGGATGCTGTAGGTAGAAGTCGAAGTGCCAGGAGGTACTTTTTCTACAAAAATACGCCGACTGCCTCCTTTTCTTCCTGTTTGGCGGCGTAGAGTTTGACGTGAAGTTTGTTTAAAGCTGAAACTCCGGCGTTGTGTTGATTAATCAGGGCCCTGAATTTGGCCCAGGGTAGTGTGAGGCGCCGGTAAATCTCGTACCATTTCTGAGCTTTGTCCGGCAGAAATTTGGCCACCATGCGTGACCCTAATGAAGGCTCGATAGCTGCCTCCATAAAATAATGTTCGCACTGGCTCAGGAATGCGTCAGGATCTTCGTGATCCTAGCCAGTGAGTTACATCCGGTTTTCGTATGGCCCGGATGAGGGCCCGCCAGTCAATGTTTGTTGTGGCCGGTAGTGGCACTGGCCTGGCTGCCGTTTCTTCTCTTCATGGCTGTGGTGGTGGTGCCTCGATGACCCGAGGAGTTGCGGGTGGAGTTGGCACCCAAAGAATAAAAACAGGGTCCGGCCTGCTGCTAGGACCTGGAACTGGCTGGAACTCTTCCGCGGGTTCTTGCAACAAAACCCGCGGTGCTCTGCGGTTGCTCCCTGGGAGCGATCGGCTTCTTCCCCTCATTGAAGCCGGTTGTGCGGCTGCTTCGTATGCTGGTGGCGTTGAATTTGGCCTCTCCAGAGGGCCTTGTTCATTGGCTGGAGCTGGGTTGTTGATCGCCACTGAGTTTTCTGTTTGGCACTCAGAAACCGGGTTGTTTCTTGTGGCCATCGTCCTTGCT
Organism: Andricus quercusramuli; assembly: GCA_932178445.1. Taxonomy (NCBI): domain Eukaryota; kingdom Metazoa; phylum Arthropoda; class Insecta; order Hymenoptera; family Cynipidae; genus Andricus; species Andricus quercusramuli. The sequence goes on from CAKNXH010061378.1 coordinate 6,345, forward strand.
GATGGCCGGCCTCGGCGAGATGAAGTCGGTGGGCGCAACATATGGTTCGGTCCGACCACTGTCGAAACTCAAAGAAAATAAATTCTCGAGCCCCACGTTGGGCCGCCAATTTGATACAAGTCCCCTTTTGTATTTGTGATTTGTGTAAAGGGGTGATCAAAAGAGGCGGACGCGTGTTGCGAGCGTGTCACGCCAGCCTCCGTGCTGTTTATCCGACGGTCTAGGCTTGATGAGAGTTTGGAGGCCTAACCGTGGATCGTAGCGCGAATTGTGGTGCGACTCGTATTGGCAGATGCTGGTTGTTCTCTCTCAAGAAAGCGTCCAACCTTTCCATTGATTTTTCTTCGCGCTGACGACTGCTGGCAGGTGTTTGCGGGATCCTCACGGCACCTCGTGAAGAAAGGAGTCGTCAGAGTCGACCCGAGTTAGGTCCTTGTCGGCGCTGAGGATGAGAGTGTCCTCAGAGTCGGAGGAGGGAGAGGAATCGATCACTATGATCGGGATAGCACGAGGCGGTGTGCTGGGCACAACCGGAGCTTCATAGCGTCCGGAAAGGTCGAGGCGGCCCGAAGCTGGGGCTGGAAGGGGTTCGGGATATTTGATGAGGAAGCGGGATTCGAGAGGAATGACTTCGATGGATCGGAGTTGAGGAAGGCGGCGGATAGGAGCTTGGAAGAGAGCGGGGGGTATATAATCACGCGAGTAGGAACGCCCCGACCGAGGAAGGGAGCAGCTGCCGGGCTCTGCTTGGCCCCTGACTCTTGCAACGGAGTCGCAACGGAACGGTGGGGACACCGTACTCCGTGCTGCCTTCCTTCGATCTCGAGCGTCCTCGCGCTTTTTCTAATATTTAATAATTTTAATTTCAATAATTAATTTAATTTTTTTTATATTTATTCAATAATTAAAATTTAAAATACGAATTAAAAATAGTAGTTTTTAAAAATAATTAATCGGTAAAATAACATTATTTTCCTACGATTAATACTACAAAAAAAAATGTCCGAGAGATAAAACAAAGCTATTTCTTAATTAATATTAACACACACAAATGTCAGAGACTCCTGGGTACTTTCCTCTATACACATAGTATTTACACAATTCTGGAAAGTTTCTTAATGAATGAGAATGAATGCTAATGTCTAACTTAAAATTAATAAAAATCTTCCTCCTGCTACCAGGCCGTTTTTGGTAAAACGAAAAATTGGTATTTAAAATCGTTACTGATAAAAAGAAAATGTAAAGAAGAATTCAAGGACGCATCAGTGAAATTGACTAATTTTCGACTATCTTAATCTCACTTATTTATTAAGTGATTATTCTGAAGGCAAAAGGATTATTATTATTATTTTCTTTTAAATAAAATTCCTTGGATGACTCTTCTTCGAACTTCCTAGAAGGAAGTGAAAACTGACGCGAAGAAAAAGAGGGAGAGATAGAGGGGAGTGTTTTCTGGAAGAAAGTTTATAACCGAAAAGTCAAAGAAAAACAAAATATTTAAAAAAAAAACAAGTTTCTTACATTAATTAAAGATAAGATAGTTATGAACAATAATGAATTGCTTATATAAGTTTGTTTGTGAAATTGCATTAATTATTACCTTGCTAAATGAAAAGTGGACAAAAAGTTAGGAAGTTCAGAAAAAACCGCAAATTTCTACCATTAAATAAAGAGAATATTATTAACAATAATGATAAATTGTTTAAAAAACTATTTTAGTTTACTTGAAATAATTGTTACTTCACTCTAATCAAAAATTGGACAAAAAGTCGAAAATTTCAGAAAAACTGTAACTTTCTAGCACTAATCTAAGACAAGATAGCCATATAAAAATTAATTTGTTTAAACAATTATTTTGCTAGCTCAAAATGAATATTAATTAATAATTTTTGTCAACAGTAATTAGGTATTACCCCTCTCTACTTGAACAATTTTGTCCCATTTTCAATCATAGTAAAGCAATAATTAATTCAAGTTGACAAAAATAATTGTTTAAACAATTTATTATTCGTGTCAATGATATTATCTCTACTCAATGCTAGAAATTTGTAGTTTTTTTCTGAAATTTTTAACTATTTGTCTATTTTTCACATGAAGGGACTTGATAGTTAATTGAATTCAGCAAAAATAATTGTTTAAACAAATTATAGTTGTTCGTAACTGTCTTCATCTATATTGATGCCAGATAGTTCCGGTTTTTTTCCTGAAATTGTTAAATTTTTCTCCACTTCTCACTTGGTGATGTAAAAATTATTGCAAATGAACAAACATGGTTATTGAAACAATTTACAATTGTTTACAACTATTATAACTCTCTCAAGTTCATTTATTATTCTTTTATAACTAAAAAGGCGAAGCAAAATTAAGCATTTCAGAAAAACTGCAACTTTCTGGCACTGATTTGAAAGAAGATAGTTATGAACAACAATAATTTGTTTAAACAATTATTTTTGCTCAACTTGAATCATTTCTGTTAAATTGAATTATTTATTGCTTTACTCAAATTGGAAATGGGACGAAATTTAAAAAGTTCAGAAAAAACCGCAACCATCTAGTATTAATATAGAAGGAGATAGCTATAAACAATAGTAATTTGTTTAAATGATTATTATTGTTATATAAGATTGAATTTCAACGCATTTCAAGTAGAAAGTGAACATAAAGTTGAAGAGCAAAAAAAACATTTTAGGCATTATTCAAAGATAATATTGCTAAAACAAGGATAAATTGTTTAAACAAAAATAACTGATCATCAGTATGGAGTAGTATTTCATGTATCAAAAACAATTCGCATTTAAAAACACGTACCGTATTTTCCACTTTTATTAATAATAATTACATTATTTAAACTTTGCGGGCCAATACATCTCTTCAAATTGGAAAGGGTGGTAAATTTAAATGATAAATAATTATATTCATTAATAATTAATATAATTTATTTATAATATTCATAATGCGAATAATAATACTAATGGAAAATAAATTTTGTTTCTAAATATATCTAAAATACTTTTTAGTTATGTTTTCAAGTCAAAAAAGAATTGAACAGAACGGGTTCGAAAGTTGTCAACATCTTTGAAATTTTTGTGAAAAAATCACGTTTTTTCGAAAAAAGGGTTAAGAACTCTAGTCATTCATAAAAATTTGGCAAAAAAAAATTCCATTTCATTTTTGAATCACCCTACTGTACTGTCTTCACTTTTCAAAGTAAAATTTGTTGGATAGAAAATAATATTTTTTCTTTCATTAAACATTATCGATATTGTAACATCAATTCTGAAAATAATGGAAAATTTGCCTTTTTGGATTTCTAATTGTTGAGATGACAACTACTCTGCGCGTGTTCAACCTCGTAACCACAGATATCAGATTGTCTGATTCGTGTGAGAAACGCGTGAGTGTGAGTGAGACGCCCGTTGATAAGAGTCTCCTTGCCACTCATGAATATGACTACTATGAACTTGGCCTTTCTCTGAACATATATAAACGAGCCCCTATCTGAGAATTCGTCAGTTACCTTCTGTAAAAATGAGGTTTCGTTTCGGCCCTTCTGCCATCATGTTGATGGTCTTCAGCTCTATTGGTAAGTGTAACAATAATCAATACTATTATTCCAGTACGTGGAAAATATCGATCCTCTGTCCTTTATATCTTTCAAATTTCAACTTCATGAATTTCATGTGTCTTTTCACAGAAATATCGTCAAGTATGAACCCATGGGACAGCCAGGGAGAGCATAGAACTCAATCTGCTCCGAATCATATAGCAAACGATGATTCAAATTCGGGCCCGTATCTGGTAAATAGGCATGACGATCATAATAGGAGACGAGTTTATAATCTTGAAACTAGAAGCTACGTAGATGATTTGCCCGATTTACCGGAAGCACACAGGAACCACGAGAACTCCGAGAACCCATTGACTATGCAATTTGACTGGCCTAATTCTTTACCTTTCATTAATACACATCGAGTAGGACATTACGCTAATTTTCAGGCTGCTATGGTGCACAACCTACATATTACCACTCCATCTCTAAGAGCACAGCCTCAAGCAGGTATACAATCTGGTTCATCTGGAGAACGACGATATGTTTCAGTACCTGACGGATTGGAAATTGTACCTAGCAAGCATGACACTTTCAGATTTCGTGATATCAACTCTAAGCGTTTTGTACCTGGGAAAGTTAACATTAAGGATATAGATCCTGCAGATCTAGCACGGTTTAACATAAGGACTCCCAACCAACAGCGGAACCTTCGGCAGGGATCTGAAAGAGGGTTTGACCCACACTTCTTAAATCGAGAACTGCCACACCTTCCGAATCATCCAGAAGATCCAATTGCTAATCCTCAGCTTATAGGACATTCTTCTGTGGCAGGGCACCTTTCCAATTATGAACATCAGAACCTTTTGCTTGAACCAGGGGATCCATATGCTAGTCTTCAGATTGGAGGACAGTCATCTGCAGCAGGAAATCTCCCATACCCTGGCACTCAAGGACATGTTGGCGAACATGCAAACCCCAATCAAGGAAATCCGCAGAATGCTCCATCTTCTACAGGACATGGAATTCTAAGTCAGTGGGGTCGCCGTAAGCAAAGGAGATCCGGCCGACAGTGATAATATTTATAATAAACCAAGAAAACCATGTAAAACCCAAATTCACATTTTTAATGGAAATATTCTAAATCAACTACCTATATTTTCAAATTAATTTTTTTATGTAATATTTCTTTATGTAGAGACACTTTTTACAAACACTATTGTATTTCTGCTGATATCTGCTCCTCAAAGAACTTTGTTTATCATGTAATAAAAAACAGGCTATAAAAAATGATGTACTTTTTTCATTCGTTTTTCATCTTAATTAGTGATGTTAGCTCGAAAATGAATCATCAAAAAATTGTATGTTTGACTGGTCATTCAGTAATTTCTCTAGCTGATGAAACAATCAATATTTCTGGCTAATACGATAACTGAATTTTATTGATTTTTGTTATTTTGTTATTTAAATTTTCTCGATTTCAAAAGTTTTTAAATTGAATCATTCTGGAGAATAGTTGCTTTCTTCATATTCCAAGGCTAGGAATGTAAATAGAAAATATGTGCGTGTATGTGGCAAAATTAGCCTATTCTTGTATCAATAAAGCCTTGGCGGAGATAACGTTGGACCAGGAAACAAACTTTTGTATGTTTTTTAATTTTCGTCGACTTTTTTAGGTGATTTTATCAGAATTTCAAAACCGAGAAGAATGGAAGACCAACAAAACAACGCAATGGTATGATATTGTTGACTCTATCAACACAATAAGAATGTCATATCGTGAAATCGTAACCATGATGTCTGTCTTCAATTTGAAAACAATGCCTTCTCATTGTTTGAGCAAAGTTAAGAAATAAAATAAAAGGGGCATGGCGACTCTTGCAAATAATGCTCGTGTTCGTTTATTTTCATATTCATTTTTTTTACGTTACATAGCTTTCTTTGGTACTCAAGAAAGTTATTTTATATAAAAAAAATAATATAAAACTCAAGAAACACGAGCATTATTAACAAGAGTCAACGTGCCCGGCACTGACACCATACCCCACTTTCCCCTACATATATTTTACTTTTCTATGGAATTAGTTAAGAAAATGATTATTAATTTAAATTTTCAGAAAAATATAAAGTAACAATAATTATTCGAATGTTTCAATGAAAATAACTGTTTATTGCTTTTTATGTTTTTAAATGCTGATTCAATATAAACATATATTTAAATTTTCTCTGGAATTAGTTTTGAAGGTCATTAATAAATTAAATTCAACTCCAAACGGAAAAAAATATATACAATGTAAAAATGATTTTAATGTTTCAATCATAATAATTGTTTAATGCCTTTCATTTAATAAATACTAACTGATTCTGTTTAAAATTACATTTTCTGGAATAAGTTGAAAGATTATTAAGAAATTAAATTTAATAAAAGAAAAGTCAAAATTTCAACAAAAAAAAATTTATGAAGTGAAAATTATTTGAAAGTTTCATACTACTCTAGCTTCTTTCACGTCAATGCATTTGAGGATTTATAATTGAACATCGGATATAATTTTTATAATAAAAATTGATTGATATTTGAAATACCCTTATTGTAATTACATAATTATTCAAATGTGCCTGATATTGTAAAATGAGTATCTAAATTTAATTTTCAAAATTATATGTAAATATGTTTTATTTTTTCTGGAATTAGTATAAAAGGTTATGAATAAATGAAATTTTTTAGAAATGAAAGTGAAAATTTGCAATAATGTAAAGTAAAAATTATTTGAATGTTTTAATGGAAGTTATAGTTTAATTATTTTTATTTTGAATTTTTGTGATGTTGCGAAATGAGTATCTGAATTTTGCTTCCAATATTATATGTACATATATTTCACTTTTCTATGAAATTAGTTTGAAAAGTTGATATTAATTAAATTTTAAAGGAAAATATAAAGTAAAAATTATTCGAATGTTTCAATTAAAATGCCTGTTTATTGCTTTTTATGTTGTGAAGTGATTAATTAATATGTACATATATTTTGATTTCTTCTGGAATTAGCTTTAAAGGTCTATAATAAATTGAATGTATAGAAAAGCATTTTCAAATGAAAAAATAAAAAAAAAATATATATATATATATATATGTAATGTGAAAATTATTTGAATGTTCCAATGAAAATAATTGTTTAATGCTTTTTATGTTGTGAACTGACTAATTATGTATGAACTGATTCTTTTAAAAACTGCAGTTTCTGGGATTACCTTAAACGATTATTAATAAATTAAGTGTCGAGAAATGAAAGTTCAAATTGAAAAAATTAATAGAGTAAAAATTATTTGAATTTTTTAATGAAAATTATAGTTAAATGCATCTTATTTTGTGAACTGATTAATTCATTATTAGCTGATTTCTTTTTTCCTCAATATTAAATCACAGAAAGATTGAATTTTAATTTTTATCTATTAAGTAACATAAATTGATCATTTATTTTGAGGTTACGTAATTAAATATGGGCTATGATTTATATAATAAAATTTGATTTTTCATTCAAAATACCTTCATTAAGAATATATATAGTTTTTTTTAATGTTTGCGATATTGTGAAATGATTATCTGAATTCAATTTTCAAAATTATATGGACATATGTTTTAATTTTTTTCTAGAATCAGTATAAAAGGTTATCAATGATTCAAATTGTCAAAAATGTAATTTTAAAATTCAAAAAATATATAAATTGAAAATTATTTGAATATTTCAATAAAAATAATGCTAAACATTTTATTCTTTCAGCAAAAATAATTATTTAAACAAATTATTATTGTTAAAAGCTATCTTCTTCTATATTAATACTAGATGGTCGCTTTTTTTCAAAAATTGTTCACTTCTTGTTTAATTTTCAATTAGAGTTAGGTAAGGGTTAATTAATGTTAGCAAAACATGATTGTTTAAACAATTTATCATTATTGTTAACAATGCTCTATTTGAATAATACTAGAAATTGCGATTTTTTCTTAAATTTTTAACTTAATTTCCACTTTTTAATTAGACTAAAGTAATATAATTCATCGTAACCAAACCAATTATTCAAATAGTTTATTATTATTATTATTAATATTCTCTTCGCTTCATCGCAGAAAGTTGCGTTTTTTTCTAAAATTTTCAACTATTTTTCTATTTTTCACTTGAAGTGACTTAAAATATAATTCAATTCAGCAAACGTGATTGTTTAAACAAATTATTATTGTTCATAACTACCTTAATTTATATTAATGTCGGAACGTTGCGGTTTCTTTCTGGAATTAATTTCATTTTTTAAACAATCTCTTTCTTTTTTCTGAATATTTTGGCAAAAAAAATAAATTCTCAAGCTAAGAAATGAGGTTTCAACTACAATAATTAATCTTCAAGAACAAAAAATTTAATTGTTAACTTAATAGTTGAAACTTAAACTCAAAATATGAATTTTCCACCAAAAAAAGACAAATTTCCAACAAAATAGTCAAATTTTCGTGCAAACAGATGAATTATTTATCGACCAAAAATATTAAATGTCTATCTAAAGAGATCAATTTTCGACAAAAAATGAAACAAAAAATAAAAAAAATAAAATAGTTCGATTTTCAATTAAATATAATTAATTTTCAATACAACAAACTAGTTTTCAATCGAAGAAATGAATTTTCAACCAGAATTTTTAATTTTCAACAAAAAAGATAAATTCTAATCAAAACACATGAATTTTCAACCAAATTTTTAATTTTTCAGAAGAATTTTCAACCTCATAGTTGAATTTTTAATGAAAAAAATGAATTTCCAACCAAAAAGGTGAATTAGTGACCAAGATTAATATTCCACCACAAAATACAAAATTTCAACAAAATACAGAAATTCTTTCGAAAAACAAATAATAAATGTTAAACCAAACAAGGAACAGTTAAATTTTCAGTTAAAAAAATGTATATTTAACAGAAAAAGAAAACAATTTTTTAAAAGATTTTTAAGCAAAGTAAATAGGTTTCAACTAAAGTAATGAATCTTCAAGAACAACAAAAATCATTCATAACCAATAGTTGAATCTTCAACCCAAAATATGAATTTTCTACCAGAAAAGACCATTTCTCAACAAAATAATTGAATTTTCAACAAAATAGTTAAATTTTCAAGCAAACAGATCAATTCTTAATCAAAAAGATTATATTTAAAAAAAGACCAATTTTCTAGAAAAATTAAAAAAATTAATTTTCAATACAAAAAACTAACTTTTAATGAGAAAATGAATTTTTTTACAAAAAAAAAAATAATTTTCAACAAGAAAGATTAATTTTAAACAAAACACATGAACTTTCAAGCAACTCATATTTGGTAGACAATTCCAATGATTGTTAGAAAATTCAACTGTTTTTAAAAATTTTTTTTTTTTTCAAATTACATTTTTTTTTGTAATGAACATCCAACCATCCTACTTTTGCCTGAAAAATGATTTTGTTTTAATTTGAAAATTCATCTATTTGTGAATTTGCCTTTTTGGTTGAAAATTCAACTCTATGGTTAAAAGATAAACTATTTCGTTAAAAATTATTTTTTTGGTTGAAGATTCATAATTTTTGTTAATAATTTATTTGTTTCATTGAAAGCAAACTTTTTTAAAAATATTCTAAATAAGAAAAATCTCATTTTCAACCAAAAGGATGAAGGAGGCACCAAGAAGATTAAATATTTTCCCACAAAATTCGAGTTTTCAATTTAATACAGGAATTTTAAACCAGATATTTGAATTTTCATCCTAAGAAGATAAATTTTGAACCAAACATATCCGAGTTAAATTTTCAGTTAAAGCAATTAATTTTCGTTAAAAAAATTAGTGTTGACAAAATAATAAAATTTTTAACAAAAGAAGGAGGTTTTAACTAAAAAGATGAAACAACAACAAAATAAATAAATTTTTAATAAAGTAATTCCAGTTCCAACTAAGTAGTTGAATTTTCTACAAAAAAAATGAATTCCCAACGAAAAACGTGATATATTATATTTCAACCACAGGAAGGATTTTAATTTTATAACAAAAATAGCTGAATCCTATCCAAAAAGATGAATTTTGAAAAAATTAACGTCAACTTCAATAGCAACTTTGTAATTTAAAAAAAGTATATGTTTATTTCACTCTAGAATGTTTTTGTAGAATATATGTATTAATTATGATATATATTTGTTTAAATAATAAGTTCTTTAAATTCTTTTTAATGCTCTATAAATGCTCTGTTCGAGCTTAAATGCTGAGCATATTCTCGAGAACATTTGCTCAACATAAGTTCTTGAGCATTTAAACCTTGGTATACACATTAGAGTTTTATAACGAGGTATACACACTGGGTTAGGTTCACCCGGCAAACTTTAACAGCTCATATCTTCGTTCCTAATTGAACAATTTTGCCTCCTTTCCTTGTTTTCCATAGAGAAAATTCTCTAGAATTGAACAGTACGGGTTCGAAAGTTGTGAACATAAAAAACATATTTTTAAATAAACAAAGACATCTTCGAAATTTTTGTGAAAAAATCACGTTTTTTCTAAAAGGCTGTTGTTTACATGAAAATCAAGATAAATAGGCTCAAATACTGATGAATGGAAAGTTCAAGATTTTTACTTTAAAACCGTGTTTTCGGTTTTTCCATATGTTCTGAAAAACAAATTTGTTTAGTGATTCGAACGTAGGCAAATTTCCGGTTCCGGGCGGATAAGTCATGCTACCAGAATACTCCATTTCTCAGCGAAAATTAATGATTTGAACTATGTACATACCTGAACGTCCATGATTATCGTCTGAAATAACACATATATTATTATAAAATTGACAAAGTTTTTGAAAAGTTAGCGTAACCCAGTGTGTATACCAAGGTTTAGGAACTCTAGTCATTCATAAAGATTCGGGGGAAAAAATTCCATTCCATTTTTGAATCACCTTACTGTACTGTCTTCACTTTCAAAGAAAAATTTGTTTGATATTTTTTTTTTTTTTATTAAACACGATCTATATTATAAAATCATTTCTTAAAATCGTAGAAAATTTTATTTTCCAGAGATCTAATTGTTGACATGACAAATCCTTTGAACGTGTTGCCCTCGCAACGACAGATATGAGATTGTCTGATTGGTGTGAGAAACGCGTGAGTGCGAGTGAGACGCCAGTTGATAAGAGTCCCTGTGGCACTTATGAATATGATTACTATGAACTTGGCCTTACTCTGAACATATATAAACGAGCGCCTATCTGACAATTCGTCAGTTACCTTCTGTAAAAATGAGGTTTCTTTTCGGCTCTTCTGCTATCATACTGATGGTGTTCAGCTATATTGGTAAGTGTAATAATAATCATTATTATTCCAGTACGTGGCAAATGTCGATCCTTTGTCCATTATATTCAAAATTTTAACCTCATGAATTTCATTTGTCTTTTCACAGAAATATCATCAAGTATGAACCCATGGGATAGTCAGGGAGAGCGTACAATTCATTCTGCTCCGAATCCTATAGTAAACGATGATTCAAATTCGGGTCCGTATCTGGTAAATAGGCATGACGATCATAATAGGAGACGAGTTTATAATCTTGAAACTAGAAGCTACGTAGATGATTTGCCCGATCTACCGGAAGCACACAGGAACCACGAGAACTCCGAGAACGCATTGACTCTGCAATTTGACTGGCCTAGATCTTTACCTTTCATTAATACACATCCAGTAGGAAATTACGCTAATCTTCAGGCTGCTATGGTGCACAACCCACATATTACCACTCCATCTCTAAGAGCGCAGCCTCAAGCTGGTATACAATCTGGTTCATCTAGAGAACGACGATATATTCCAATACCTCCCACAGTGGAAATTATACGTAGCACGTATGACACTTTCAGATTTCGTGATATCCACACTAAGCGTTTCAGACGTGGGATATTTAAAATTGAGGATATAGATCCTGCAGATCTAGCACGGTTTAACATAATCCCACCATTTGACCCACACTTCTTAAATCGAGAACTGCCGCACCTTCAGAATCATCCAGAAGATCCATTTGCTAATCCTCAGCTTATAGGACATTCTTCTGCAGCAGGGCACCTTTTCAATTACGAACATCAGAACCTTTTGCCTGAACCAGGGTATCCATATGCTAGTCTTCAGATTCCAGGACAGCCATTTGCAGCAGGAAATCACCCATACCCTGGTACTCAAGGACATGTTGGCGAATATGCAGACCCTAATCAAGGAAATCAGGAGAATGCTCGATCTTCTACAGGACATGGAGGTCTAAGTAATTGGGGTCGCCGTAGGCAAAGGAAATCCGGCCGTCAGCAATAATATTTACAATAAACCAAGAAAATCATGTAAAAACCAAATTCACATTCTTAATGGAAATATTCTATATCAACTACTTATATTTTCAAATTAATTTTTGTATGTAATATTTCTTCATGTAGAGACACTTTTTAAAAACAGTATTGTATTTCTGCTGATATCTGCTCATCAAAGAACTTTGTTTATCATGTAATAAAGAACAGACTATAAAAAATGATGTACTTTTTTCATTCCTTGTCTATCGTAATTAGCGGTGTAAGTTCGAAATTGAATCATTGAAATGTTATCTTTGACTGATTATTCAGTGATTCAGTAATTTCCCTAGCGGATGGAACAATCAATATTGCTGGCTAAAACGATAACGGGATTTTATTGATTTTTGTTAATTTGTTATTTAATTGTTCTCGATTTCAAAAGTTTTTGAATTGAATCATTCTGGAGAATAGTTGCTTCCTTCATATTCCGAAGCCAAGAATGTAAATAGAAAATATGTGTGTGTGGCAAAGTTAGCCTATTCTTCTATCATTAAAGCCTTGGCGGAGATAACGTTGGATCAGGAACCAAACTTTTAAGGCATTTTTCTCAAAAGTAGTGCAATTTTTTTTCACAAAATTCAAAAGATGCTAAATCATTGCCTATTAATGAAACCTGGGT